>CM034148.1:188284025-188350505 GCA_019776745.2 Taxus chinensis
AGGTACAAATGCACAAAGAAGAAGTCCCAAGTAGTGAAGGAAAACCCAGTGTGAAAAACACCACCACACATAACGACCACCTCTAATCTAAGAAGATGCAAAATATGGGTACCAGCTCTAGATGAGCCTGAAAAGGTACCCATGTACAAAAGGAAATCTCTCGGAAAGAATAAGAAGAGAGAAGAAGAGGGAGATGAGAGCGATACAAAAGATGCCATGGATGGATCTGAACTCTGCAGCTCTAGGAAGTCTCCCAGAAGAATGTTGATGATGAGATCCTCTACCTCTGGAATAAAGAAGAGCCACCCACAATGAACTGTGTGTCTACCCTTAGGAAGGACATAAATGATGTGTTGGAAGTCTTCCCACTCCACGAAGGAAACTGAACGCAGTAACACAAAGAACTTTGAGTCTGGTGCATGGAAGTGTGACATAGGTCTAGCAAGTGAGTGCCAAGGAACCGAAGGTAATGCCACATGCGTAGAACTATCAGAGTGAAGAGGAACACCCGTAGAAAATATGTCCAAGTCCCAAATAATCACACACGAACAACACAATGAAATACAGGATAACTTTTTTTTTTGACTTGCTTGACACATAACATGACGCAACATGTCGTCACCAAGTATACAACTAACACTGTGAACAACTTGATACAAGGATGGCCATAGAGGCAGCACGGAAACGTTCACACATATCAAGGACAATTTACTTTTCTTTTTGACAAGACAACATAGAAGTACAATCACAGAACACACTTACGGTTAGGGCCAACCACAAGGAGATATTCTTGAGGGTTATTTATTTTAAAAGGACATCTTGCAATTCTTAGCTTACGTTTTCAAGGAGGCTCAAGATATGATTCGTATGATTCAACTTGCCAAGCCAAGTTTATTCCTTTGACACTGAGTAATTATCTTTAAATCTTCTCTATTATGACATTTATTTGCTTAATTCGTTTATCAAGAAAAGGGAGTAACCAAATTCCACAAGGCCATCTGCTCACCACTAACGCTACTAAGATTCGTTCTTGCCCACAAGACAACATGGTTTTAAGTTCAACACACTTAAGAGAAGAGATATAAGGTGCCTTGAAAAAGGGTTAGAGGGAGAAGGTCGAGATGAAACATTTTTAGGACCTCATTAGTTATTGCCAGTATTAAATTGAAGCTAGGGCTCTTAACCAGGTTTAACAACAACTTTACTTAGGCTTCGCTAAAAGTATTAACAAGGAGTAAGAGAATTTACTTTCCAAATGGCTGAGAGATAGATTGTGTGGTTTCAAAATTGTTTTCTCCTGTTTATTAAATCCTATTATCTTCCAGAACTAACCATAGATCTCCTTTAAGTTCGGTTAAGAATTCCACCATGAAAGGGATAGTGTTCATTAGTGTAGCTAGGGTATCAAGTTATATAATGTTACTTGCAATGATAGTCCTGCCCTTGATTACTTAAAGAATTTCTTGCTCTCAAGTTGGTGACCCCTACGTTACTTTATTTGAATGCAACTTTTAATTTAACTTCCAGAAGTATTAAACAATCCCATGTTAGTTTACTTATGACACTTTATTACTAAGTCATGGCAAGGTTTAACTCAGAATTTATTCTCAAGGCAAAGTTGAAGCAACACTCATTTACGAGAACAAAACAAGATTACATCATTTCTTAAAATACTGATACTCCACAAGTCACTCAACCACAATAACCAAATTTTCTTATAATTTCAATGATGGTCAAACAATACAAGGTTTCCAAAGTTCAGATGACAAAGTCCACATTACTTTATACTAAGACATTAATCCTCTTTTAAACTTTCCACTGGACGTTAACAACAGTTGAACAACATACAAAGGTTTCAAGCAAAGGAACTTCTCAACTGAGGTTGATGACAAAAGTCTACAATTCTATCCCTCATCTACACGCAAAATCCATCTGCAGCAAATTTTCTACAAGAGTCAGTTCACGAGAACTGAGCAAGATAAGGCTACACAAAACCACCATAACTATTATCTAACAATATCATGAAAAGAAGCACTTTATTACAAGAATTTTGGGTCAAACCTCTAAACACTATGAACACATCAAGTTATAATAAGGTCTATAACATGTCAATCAAAGAAGGAGAAGACCTTGTACTTCAGTTAGGAGCAAATGCAACGAAAGTAACAATCATATGAGAATGGCCCTTGGCCCTATAAGGAGAAAACAAACAATCTAGCAAAAACAGTATCCCCATCAAGTAAGTAATTAAACAATAATTACAAGATTGAGAATTGATCTATATACCAGTCATCTAGAATTTTATCAAAGGAACCAAACGCATAGGCTAAAATAATATTTTTCCAAGAGAACAAGAGTTGATCGGCCCAAGAAGGGGGAAACACGGGTTTCAGAAATTAACACAAAAAGCCATGTATAATTGAGTTTCAAACCGGAAATCAATTAGAGTATACACACAACATAAGTTTCGAAGCGAAGGCAAAGTATACTAGTTTTGACCATTAACTACAAAGATTTTCCAATCATCCAGGAAGGGTCAAAGTCTTACAGGCTAGTAGCAAGCATGCGAGAGAAGAAGGGGGTTCCGTCACACAAGAGTATACAATAATGTCATCAACAAATTTTATAACACTAAGGATTTGCAAACCTCCACTACAATACTAATGTTTGGTTAATTTAAAATAAATTACCCATATCCCAAAACAACCAAATTTTACGGCAACCCTTGGTAACGCAGTCAACCGTCGCACAAATAGATACAAACATAATTTCTAAGTGACTTTATCAAAACAAAACCTTCCGCTATGAATCCATAAGATTATCACATGAAAGCTGAGTTTTTCCCGAAGGTCAATCACATTTAAGGAAATCTCCATCACAAACTATTACAGTAATTACGTGCATAAAAATTGACCAATATTAATTAATAGCGTTAACATTACAAGGGAGAAAATAATGCCAGTTAGGAAAAATAGAAGAGCGCCATCAACAATAATTCTGAGAGGGGGATTAGACCAGAACTATTCCAGTGTCAACGAGGTACCAGATTCGCACAAAGAACCTCGAGCTTAGTTGATCCGTAAGGCTAGTTATGGTTCTAGTTGCCAGGGATGGTCAAGGTACTTCCTGAGGATGGCCTTAAAAGTCTAGAAACAAGATGAAAGATAGTATAAGAGTCTACACCCGCGAGGCGGAAAAAACACTGCACACAACCTTTTCATTCAAAAAGTTTAATACCGAAACTCAAGCTGGTTAGCCCCAAGCCTTGATCACACAATCCTACAACCTTTCTTTCTCGATGCCAAAAGGTTATCAAAGGGACTTGCGAAGGAGCTAACAAAATGTCAAAAGGACAACTTGGGTGCTAGGGAGGAGCTTCACAGTTATCGTAACTTACTTCCATGATATCGAAAATACTAGTTAATCAACATAACAACTTGCAACTCAATCGCAGAGAAGAATTAATACATAAACAAACAGACGAAGGTCTATCATTCGAGTAAGAGAAACATAACATTCAAAGGAGAGGGCACACGCATCCTTTCGACCCACATTCTGTCAACGATAAAAGCTAAAACAAGAAGACACAAGCAGAAAGGGAAATCTCCCATCATGACATCCAACTGACAAATCAATGCAAGGAAAAGTGGTTCGATTTCACAATATTTTTAAATAAAATAACAGTAGAAAAGTGTAGAAATATCTTGCTTGTTTCTCCAGCTTCAACAGGTCGTACAGACTCCACACGGGCCAGCATAAAACAATAGCATGAGACAAGGATGTGAGTACTGCTGCTGGCGATGTCAAAGGGCCAAATGTTATAACTGGATAGACTGATGGGGAAGAAAATTTAACAGTTGAGTCCTTTCGCAAATCCACCTCACACCGCCTCGTAGTGTCAGCTAGAATCCCATAATCTTCCCCATTTGGAAAAACAGCCAACACCCATGGGTGGGACTGATATAGAGATGTCGTACTATCACCATAACCCCAAGCATCAGTGTTCCACGTAAAGACACGCTTGCCTGTTCACTCAAGGGAACCACTACCTTCTCCTAGTGCCATATAAAGAAGAGCCATGAGGGAGCTCAATGGTGACAACTTGTTGGCCATGCACGCACTCACAAGATGGAATATAATCTGGCACCCCCGACATCCAATCTTAGGTTGGTAGAATAGATGAACATACTTCAGCTTGTAATAGAGGAGATATGTTGTACATAATGTCACTTGGGCTGCATATATGTCTCAAAATATTTCGCTATTGACTTTACTAATAATTATTTTCATATTATTGTCAACTGCAAAGAAAGACAACTGAATCACCAAACAATTGCATTGATGCTGCTGGTAAACATACTTCAATGATCTACCATTACTTTTGAGGACTAACTGTTCAGCCAAAGCTTTACTATGCCCATAGGGGTCAACATGATCCTCCAGAGAAAATATTGCAATGCTTCATTGCCATTAACAATCTCCTTTCCCGCATATACAACATTATATGTGCTTGTATAAATATAAGTCTCCTCACACCATACTTAACGTAGGCATCCAATACAAGGCAAGTCCCATGATTTGAAGCTCAGACACAAGACATAATGATTACATCACGCTCCTGGCTCTGAAAGGCATCCACCGTAGTGATAAATAAACCTTTTCCTTCATCAGATTTGAGGACAACATCAAACTCTCGGTGCAAACATTTACAGCTGTAGCTTGTAAGGTGTGATAATTCCAACAGAAATTTCTCCAGCACTTAGTGATCAAGAAGCTCAAATATTGTCTCTCATCTTGTAGTTTGATATCATGTACAAAGAGACTGGAGTTGGATTAAACCTGCATTACCCAAAATCCCAATATTTGGGCCTCACTCTGCTTTTCTCAAACATCATCCTAGGCACTAAACATCACCATCTCTGCTGCACGGGCAACATGGTTTGTCAGCAAAATGGCTCCTGGAAAGATTGAGTGCTCACCTATGCCAGATCTCTCAAGAATATTCCTCTGGAACTCCTTGTTATCTCAAAAGGCCTGAATCTCTAGAATGAGACATGAAATAGTCACTGGTACCCCTCTCTAGCCCTAAAGGCACCCATATGCAATGGACTACTATAAAATAGACGGGCAAGCATCCCCCTCGCCCACAGAAAGAGAGCAAGCTCACATCCACAGCCAGTCTTGAATTCAGCTGAGTTTCAAGCCAACGACTGAGCCAAAGTGTGCCTGAAACCATAGAATCAAACACATCCAACACTCCTTACGGGGCAGATGTGCCAACTGAAACGACAAGGCAATTGAGCTTCGTGAAACATCTGATATGAACAGATCCGCCTCTATGAGATCCTCTTCCATGGGTTACATCGTGAAACAAACAGAAAAGGTTTCCATAGAGAATCTCTTGCAATAAATTTCATCAGGTCTCCTGGTAACACTCTCACTGTCACAAAGTCGATTTTGATAACCAAAACATCTTGAAGGAGAATACCCGAATTTGAGGATGCGTCTGATACTGAACAGAAAACAACATAGTTGGATAGCCTTCCTTGTTGGAAGCGCTCAAAAGGCTTCTACCATACTGCAACAGGCTGGCTTGCCTAGCTTGGTTTCTCCTTAACCACCAGGCTGGTTGCTGTGGATTCCCAAACAAGAAAAGGCACACCTCAACTAAAACTTTATCTCGTTCCCTACAGCTGCAAGATCCAACCAGGTGATCATGACTGTGGTCGCATGCAACCAGAAATGCCAGGTTCAGCACCAGTCGAATATCATTCGAGAATGGCTTGCAGCAGTTGCAATAGCCAAACACTTCCTCACGGAAGACTTCCTAAAGAAATCCATGTACGCCCACGGATTCGACCAGTCAACATGATTTTGAGAATCACGCGGCCAGGAACGACAAAAAGGATGATAGCTCAGGAGGAATCAAGAGGAAACGTCTCATACACGCCTGCTTCACTGACTTGAAGCTCCATCTAGCCATCATGTCACCAGAACGTGCGCCCCACCTGCATTGAATGAAAGGATCAAAACAAAGATCTAGGTGAAGAAAACATGACCTCCACCGACTCCCTCATCACGCAAGGTAGAAAAACGCGGTGGTCAAAAATTATGCAGGTTGGGTGGTTGGGAGGAGGCCAAGGTGGCAGTGGAGGAAGGTGGCAAAAATGGAGGTCCTCGATGCCCAGCGGGGCATTACATTCTCCTCCCCTTAAGAAAGCATCGTCCTCGATGCGACATAACACAACGGAAAGAAATGGTTCGCAACCAAGAACAGGCACAGGAGAGAGTACACTCTATGGTTTAAAATTTTAGTTGGTTAAAGCACGGTCACAAGGTAGCCTTAGGAACATTTGGTAGAATTTTTAACTTCCAATGTTCTGTGAAGATTGGCAGTTCTTTCTTGTTCATCATTTCATTAGTCTCTTTCCATTAGCATTATTCTTAGTTTAATTTCTTTTAAAATTTCATCATTGAAGAGTTTTGGTTTATTCCTTATTGTGGGTGCCCAACATGAACTGCTAACACAACACCCTATCAGGTTCAAAAGACACTACAGATTCACAAGCACACAAGTATATACTTCATGATTGTATTACACCACAAAAGGTTACTCAAATACGGAATAGAATAGGCACAGTCCACATAACATAGTACTCGTCACACATCAATGACTGACATACCAAATACTCAAACAAAAGAGTACTACAATCCACCAGACATTTCCTCAATTTGCATCAATGAAAGACTCACATAACACCAAACCATGCTACAGGTACATAGTGTCCACAAGGGAATCAATGACATAACCACAACATCACAACACATATCCATCTGACATGAGTAACACATACATCAAAGACCACTACCAAACATCACAATAACTCAACATATATCCAGAAACATCAACCATACAGACAAATATCATAATCCTCCCTCAAACTCTTATGCCTCCCTCAAACTCTTATGCCTCCCTCCTCAATGCCTCCCTCTCTTATGCCTCCCTCAAATGTCTCCCTCTTATGCCTCCCTCAAGGAGGCCGGTTGACCCTATGGTCCAAGACACATAGAGTTCGAACACTCCTAACCCAAGTGACATAATAATGCGTGGTTCAACAACCCGCTAGTTATATGTACTCCTTGGGGCGTACCCCCATACAACGAAGTGGGTCCATAGGTCCAACCAATCCATGGTGCATCCCATGACCCTATTCCACACATCACGACATTAGAACCAGCACAACAATCCAATCAAAGTGCCAAGTGGCAAAGTATAAGCCTTGGGCAAGGCGGTAAAAAAAAAAATTCCAAATTTAAAAGAAGACCCAAAATCAAGCAAAAATAAATGGCCAAATAGCCATAGTTAGTATCAAAATCCCCATGTTAGTGCCACAAACCAAGGAAATGCCCAAAATTGTAAAGCATTGCAATCAAGAAAAGCTGCTGGTCCTTACAAAATAAAGTAAAAAGCTCAATTTACGAATAAAATCAACTTATAATAATGTCACATTACGATAACTGTGTGGCCTTATCTGGCCACCAAAGGGGTACTCAACGAGTTGCTAGCACTCAGAACATCAAGCCTCAGCTCCTAAAATACATATCAATAATACAACTGTCATCACCTCCATCTGAATCATCCCGCCACCACTTCGACAAGGCTAAACATAGTCATAGTTACACTTAGGTTGTGTACATACAACCACATAGGGAGAGAGGAAAGAATCACATGTTATCTACTAAACTGAGTTTTGGCTCGAGTTATTGACCCATGGTACACCATTCCTCACTCTCAACATACACTTCTACCGATTTCCCTCAGGGTCGGTTAGCGTAAGGTTCACAACATAACATACAACAACATCACTAACATAACGGTGGCACACACATAACTACCATAACGTCTTACATATGGTACATATACAGGGTAGATCACGATCATACATTCACTGAGTGTAACACATCACTTTACCACATTCTGCACCCAAAGCGCAATCACCATACGATAGGGTTCATACACTCACCGTATGACCCAAAATCACAACATGAAGCATTACATATTTGCACAGTCATACATACGATGAACATAGTACATCACAACATAACATCCATTGCTACATAACAAGGTGGTACACACATTTCTTCAAAACATGGTAAAAACATCATGATACAACTCATTTCTTTTAACATCAATCTAGTCATACAACACATTGATACACCTACATATCACAATATGCCACAATGCTCCAACACTACGTCATCCACATTATAATTCTTTTCACACATCACAAACAATAATTCACACGTGAACTCTTCATAGAATCCACAAGAAGGAGAGAGAATACTCCCATCCCCAACATATCAACATGATCACAAACACGCACAAGGTGACATACACATCACGTGCGTTCACAATATCACAATTACGACAATAATCACATCACGTTTAAAGCACATTACTCTTCCAATATCTACCACCATCATGCAACATCATCATCATCATGCAGTATCATCATGTAACACCACCACCACCATGTAACATCATCATATAACACCAATCCGGCCCATAGGTTCGAGAGCATGAACCTACGCTCTGATACCAAAGTGTAACGACCCAAATAATCACACACGAACAACACAGTGAAATACAGGATAACTTTTTTTTTGACTTGCTTGACACATAACATGACGCAACATGTCATCACCAAGTATACAACTAACACTGTGAACAACTTGATACAAGGATGGCCATAAAGGCAGCACGGAAACGTTCACACATATCAAGGACAATTTACTTTTCTTTTTGACAAGACAACATAGAAGTCCAATCACAGAACACACTTACAGTTAGGGCCAACCACAAGGAGATATTCTTGAGGGTTATTTATTTTAAAAGGACATCTTGCAATTCTTAGCTTACGTTTTCAAGGAGGCTCAAGATATGATTCGTATGATTCAACTTGCCAAGCCAAGTTTATTCCTTTGACACTGAGTAATTATCTTTAAATCTTCTCTATTATGACATTTATTTGCTTAATTCGTTTATCAAGAAAACGGGAGTAACCAAATTCCACAAGGCCATCTGCTCACCACTAACGCTACTAAGATTCGTTCTTGCCCACAAGACAACATGGTTTTAAGTTCAACACACTTAAGAGAAGAGATATAAGGTGCCTTGAAAAAGGGTTAGAGGGAGAAGGTCGAGATGAAACATTTTTTAGGACCTCATTAGTTATTGCCAGTATTAAATTGAAGCTAGGGCTCTTAACCAGATTTAACAACAACTTTACTTAGGCTTCGCTAAAAGTATTAACAAGGAGTAAAAGAATTTACTTTCCAAATGGCTGAGAGATAGATTGTGTGGTTTCAAAATTGTTTTCTCCTGTTTATTAAATCTTATTATCTTCCAGAACTAACCATAGATTTCCTTTAAGTTCGTTTAAGAATTCCACCATGAAAGGGATAGTGTTCATTAGTGTAGCTAGGGTATCAAGTTATATAATGTTACTTGCAATGATAGTCCTGCCCTTGATTACTTAAAGAATTTCTTGCTCTCAAGTTGGTGACCCCTACGTTACTTTATTTGAATACAACTTTTAATTTAACTTCCAGAAGTATTAAACAATCCCATGTTAGTTTACTTATGACACTTTATTACTAAGTCATGGCAAGGTTTAACTCAGAATTTATTCTCAAGGAAAAGTTGAAGCAACACTCATTTACGAGAACAAAACAAGATTACATCATTTCTTAAAATACTGATACTCCACAAGTCACTCAACAACAATAACCAAATTTTCTTATAATTTCAATGATGGTCAAACAATACAAGGTTTCCAAAGTTCAGATGACAAAGTCCACAATACATTATACTAAGACATTAATCCTCTTTTAAACTTTCCACTGGACGTTAACTACAGTTGAACAACATACAAAGGTTTCGAGCAAAGGAACTTCTCAACTGAGGTTGATGACAACAGTCTACAATTCTATCCCTCATCTACACGCAAAATCCATCTGCAGCAAATTTTCTACAAGAGTCAGTTCACGAGAACTGAGCAAGATAAGGCTACACAAAACCACCATAACTATTATCTAACAATATCATGAAAAGAAGCACTTTATTACAAGAATTTGGGTCAAACCTCTAAACACTATGAACACATCAAGTTATAATAAGGTCTATAACATGTCAATCAAAGAAGGAGAAGACCTTGTACTTCAGTTAGGAGCAAATGCAACGAAAGTAACAATCATATGAGAATGGCCCTTGGCCCTATAAGGAGAAAACAAACAATCTAGCAAAAACATAATCCCCATCAAGTAAGTGATTAAACAATAATTACAAGATTGAGATTTGATATAAATAGACCAACCATCTAGAATTTTATCAAAGGAACCAAACGCATAGGCTAAAATAATATTTTTCTAAAAGAACAAGAGTTGATCGGCCCAAGAAAGGGGAAACACGGGTTTCAAAATTAACACAAAAAGCCATGTATAAATGAGTTTCAAACCGGAAATCAAATAGAGTATACACACAACATAAGTTTCGAAGCGAAGGCAAAGTATACTAGTTTTGACCATTAACTACAAAAGATTATCCAATCATCCAAGAAGGGTCAAAGTCTTACAGGCTAGTAGCAAGCATGCGAGAGAAGAAGGGGGTTCCGTCACACAAGAGTATACAATAATGTCATCAACAATTTTTTATAACACTAAAGATTTGCAAACCTCCACAACAATTCTAATGTTTGGTTAATTTAAAATAAATTACCCATTTCCTGAAACAACCAATATTTTAAGGCAACCCTAGGTAACACAGTCAACCGTCGCACAAATAGATACAAACATAATTTCTAAGTGACATTATCAAAACAAAACCTTCCGCTATGAATCCATAAGATTATCAAATGAAAGCTGAGTTTTTCCCGAAAGGTTAATCACATTTAAGGAAATTTCCATCACAAACTATTACAGGTAATTACTGTGCATAAAAACTGACCAATATTAATTAATAATGTTAACATTACAAGGGAGAAAATAATGCCAGTTAGGAAAATAGAAGAGCGCCATCAACAATAATTCTAAGAGGGGGATTAGAAAAAAAATATTCCAGTGCCAACGAGGTACCAGATTTGCATAAAGAACGTCGAGCTTAGTTGATCCGTAAGGCTAGTTATGGTTCTAGTTGCCAGGGATGGTCAAGGTACTTCCTGAGGATGGCCTTAAAAGTCTAGAAACAAGATGAAAGATAGTATAAGAGTCTAAACCCGTGAGATGGTAAAACACACTGCACACAACCTTTTCATTCTAAAAGTTTTAATACCAAAAATCTAAGCTGGCTAGCCCACGCATTGCTCACACAATCGTACAACCTTTCTTTCTCGATGCCAAAAGGTTATCAAAGGGACTTGCGAAGGAGCTAACAAAAATGTCAAAAGGACAAACTTGGGTGCTAGGGAGGAGCTTCATAGTTATTGTAACTTACTTCTATGATATCGAAAATACTAGTCCTGATCAACATAATAACTTGCAACTCAATCACAGACAAGAATTAATACATAAACAAACAGAAGAATTTCTATCATTCGAGTAAGAGAAACATAACATTCAGAGGAGAGGGCACACGCATCCTTTCGACCCACATACTGTCAATGATAAAATCTAAAACAAGATGAACAAGCAGAAAGGGAAATCTCCCATCATGACATCCAACTGACAAATCAATGCAAGGAAAATTGGTTGATTTCACAATATTTTTAAATAAAATAACAGTAGAAAGGTGTAGAAATATCTTGCCTATTTCTCCAGCTTCAACAGGTCGTACAGACTCCACACGGGCCAGCATAAAAACAATAGCATGAGACAAGGATGTGAGTACTGCTGCTGGTGATGTCAATGGGCCAAATGTGATAACTGGATAGACTGATGGGGCAGAAAAATTTAACAGTTGAGTCCTTTCACAAATCCACCTCACCGCCTCGTAGTGTCAGCTAGAATCCCATAAGCTTCCCCATTTGGAAAAACAGCCAACACCCATGGGTGGGACTGATATAGAGATGTCGTACTATCACCATAACCCCAAGCATCAGTGTTCCACGTAAAGACACGCTTTCCTGTTCGCTCGAGGGAACCACTACCTTCTCCAGTGCCATATAAAGAAGAGCCATGAGGGAGCTCAATGGTGACAACTTATTGGCCATGCACGCACTCACAAGATGGAATATAATCTGGCACCCCCCGACATCCAATCTTAGGTTGGTAGAATAGATGAACATACTTCAGCTTGTAATAGAGGAGATATGTTGTACATAATGTCACTTGGGCTGCATATATGTCTCAAAATATTTCGCTATTGACTTTACTAATAATTATTTTCATATTATTGTCAACCGCAAAGAAAGACAACTGAATCACCAAACAATTGCATTGATGCTGCTGGTAAACATACTTCAACGATCTACCATTACTTTTGAGGACTAACTGTTCAGCCAAAGCTTTACTATGCCCATAGGGGTCAACATGATCCTCCAGAGAAAATATCGCAATGCTTCATTGCCATTAACAATCTCCTTTCCCGCATACACAACATTATATGTGCTTGTATATATATAAGTCTCCTCACACCATACTTAACGCAGGCATCCAATACAAGGCAAGTCCCATGATTTGAAGCTCAGACACAAGACATAATGATTACATCATGCTCCTGGCTCTGAAAGGCATCTACCGTAGTGATAAATAAACCTTTTCCTTCTTCAAATTTGAGGACAGCATCAAACTCTCGGTGCAAATATTTCAGCTGTAGCTTGTAAGGTGTGATAATTCCAACAGAAACCTTTATGCCTGCAAAATTAGTGACTCGATGAAGAAGCTCATCATATTGTCTCTCATCTTGTAGTGGTTGATAATCATGGCAGACAGAGATGGAGTTGGATTAAACAAGATGCAGTTCACCACAAGAATCCCAATATCCTTGGGCCTCACTATGCTTTTCTCAAATAGTTCATCCAAGGCACCAAACATCACCATCTCTGCTTCTGCACGGGCTTCTTCATGGTTAGCCTAGGTGGAGAAGCGAAAATGGCTCCTGGAAAGTATGAGTGCTCACCTATGCCAGATCTCTCAAGAATCTTCCTCTAGAACTCCAGGCTGTTATCATCAAAAGGCCCTAAATCTCTAGAATGAGACATGAAATAGTCTCTGGTAGCCCTGAACTCGTCAGAAGGCTTATCAGCAGGAAAAGCTCCACCAAATACATGGCTCTTGGACTACATATAAAATAGACACAGGAAAAGCATTCCAACCAGACCGAGATACCAGAGAGCAAGCTCACAACACAGTAGTCTTGATGCCGCTGAGTTTGACAAGCCAACAAGACTGAGCCAAAGTGTGACTAAAGCCACCGGAATCAAACACACGATTGAGACAGACACTCATCTACAGGGCAGAGTGGAAGAACTGAAATGGCAAGGAAATTTGATGCTTCATGAATACATCTGATAAGTGGAATTAGATCCGCCTGTATGAGATACTCTTCCACTGGGTTACAACGTGAAGACAAGTACAGAAAGGTTTCAAAAGAGAATATCTGTACTAAATTTCATCGGGTTTGTTGGTAACACTCTCACTGTCACTTAAGTCGATTTTGATAATAGATATCTTGAAGGAGAATACCTGAATTTGAGGATGCGTTCTGGTACAGAACAAACAACAACAGAGTTAGACAACATGCTTGTTGGAAGCGCTCAACAGGATTCTACCATGCTGCAACAGGCCGGCTTCCCTAGCTTGCAGCTTCTCCTAACCACCACCTAGACAGAAGCGCTTTCCAAAATGAAAAGGCAAGACAGCTCAACTAAAACTTTATCTCGTTCTTCTACTACAGCTGTAAGATTTTGCAACCACTGATCATGACTGTGGTCACGTGCAACCGGAATAGCAGGTTCAGCACCAACGGTTTCTTGAGATCACCCTGCAGCAGTTGCATATAGCCAAACACTTCCTCACGGCACTCTCCTAGGAGAAATTCAGTTCTACACCCATGGATTCTTCCTGTACAGCATGATTTTTGAGACCCACACCCACCTGTACGCATTGAAGGAGAATCAGAACGAGATCATGGTGAAGAAAATGGGACTCCACCGACTCCTCATGCAAGGACAGAGAACAAGAAAGTCATACAGACGGCAGGTAGGGTGGTTGGGAGATGATTGAATGCATCTACGTGTGAACAGGACCTGCCACCACTGCAAAATTCTGTATACCACATCTAAATTAAAAATTAGACGTAAGAAAGGAATTTTAGATTAATTAAAATAAATTTGTAGTTATATGTAGGATATTTTTGAATATTGAAAGTTTCTTTAAAATTCAAAAAGGCATTACACATCCAATGAAGGTAGAGGAGTGGAATGGGCCTTGGACACTTGAAGTGGAAAGGAGGCGGGTTTGATGATGGTGAGAGACTAAGTAGGAGATTGCTCGATATCTGATGAGATGTGGGGGGTGACAACAATGTCTGAAATAGTGAGAGAAAGAGGAGAAGAGTCCTCTATAGTACTCTTGACATCATAACTGGATGCATAATCCTCGTCATCAGAAGTAGAACCAAGCGAGCCCGTTTCAGTGGAATTGTCATCACACGAAGAAATGGAGGAGACAACTGAATCAGCAGCGGCAACAACAGCGACAGTAGGTGAAGGGTCTCCATACAAGGACTGAAGAATACTCTAAACACAGTGATGTGGATCTGAGTCTACCACGTGAAACCAGAGAGAATGAGAGACATGCATCATCATGTGACCAAAAACATGGTCACAAGTGTCGAGGAAGTCCTCTAGATGATGATGATCAGTGGGTGTAGGAACTCGCCCAAGTAAGAAGGCTGAAAGACCCTCATGGGTGAAGTAACGTTCCATGGAAGCACGCCAAGATGAATAGGTCTCTCTCCCAGTGAGAAGTGGCGGAGGCTGTAAGGTGATCCTATGATGCTCACGTCTGGAAAGAGCACTCTCCATGATAAAAAAAAAGCAAGATGCAAGGTGCAAGACGTCGGACGCAGCTGATAATGCGTCTGCGTGTGTATGCCCAAGAGTACAAGCAACCCCCCTAAAATGTGGCACTTTATAAAAGTAGTGCATTTAAAAAATTGGAAATTCCATCATGTAGTGTGAAAAAAATAATGCAACTTTGACCAAGGAAGTGCTAAAAAATGAGCAGCGAGTCAGAAGTTATCGCATTAAAACGATTCCCACAACTGATGGAAAAATACACTAGATACTGTAAACACATTAAAAAAGTACACAAGATGGGTGCAAAGGGTATCGTGTGGGTACTCGTTGGAAATGGCATAGAATTTTAATAGGGATTTGTTTTGACTACGAGGGGGGGTTAGCCTCCTGCCAACCCCGGACCTCACCCTCTGTCTTCGACGCACGTAGGAAGGGCATGATACAAGCCAAATTAGAACCCAAAAATTATTACAATGCCATAAAGAGTGTTTTTATCGTCAAAACGTCAGAAAAATGGATTGTTTTAACCTCTAAACAATGTGTAAAAGGAAAATGTGGGGGCCCACGTTGAAGTCGGGTGGAGAGCAGCTAGCTATGGAAGCCCACGTGGAGAGAGAGAGGCCCAATGTATTGAGCTGCTTGATGTAACCACTGTTTTGTAGGTTGGAGAGAGGTGGCCACGCGCTGGGCTATTTGGAGAAGTTACCAGCCAACAAGAACAGTAACCAATGCAGCTTGTAACCGCCAAGGAAGACAGCAAATCAAAAAACCGTTTTTCCAATGCTGAGCAGCAAAAAAACGTTTTTCAACACATGTGGCTTGGTTTGAAAGTCACTGGAGGTCGTTGGAGGTTGTGTTAGTGAGCTAGAAGCTGTTGGAGGTGCTGGTGGTGTTAATCTTAGTAGTTAGTAGCTTGGACAGTTGTTTGTCCTCATCCATTTGTTATGGGTAGTTTGGACAGCCTAGAATTTAGAGAAATAGTTTGTTTTGTCAAACAAATATTGTTAGGATAAGAACAATTGCTATCTAATATTGACTCCTTTTAGGTGACACCTCATAACCAAGGTTGTTATGGTTATTGAGTTGTCTTAATCTCAGCCGTTCATTTGTATTAATCTCGGCCGTTGATTTTCAACGAGAGTAGTATATAAGGAGGTCATTGGGGTCATTTGTAACAAGGAAGTTTTTAGAGAAACTTGCAGTGTTATCAAGGGCACAGTGATAGTGTTGGAGATAGCAATGGAGGAATATCAGCAGGAGGATTAGGAAATTGTCGGAGCTCTGCCAGTAAGAGGCAAGCAATATTTGTATCTCTTGATTTGCTGAAGTTTAATATATTTCTCATCTGTAGTACTGGTTTTCCCTACGGGGTTTTTCCAGGGAAAATTGTCCGAAAATATTGTGTTCACCTTGTTGGATATTTTTTTATGTGTTTGTATTTGTGAAGTTAGAGTTGTGTTATTTTCCAATATTTTTTGATCAAATAATCTTACAAGATAGGAGGTTAATAATCAGTAACTGTAATAGATTTTTCACATGGTATCAGAGCTTTGTTCGGGTAGAAGAGATTTACCCTAGGTGAAAGAAAGTGAGGGTTTATAAAACCTAGTTTAACCTCTTCAAAATTATTATTATTATTTTCCTTTAAGATGGCCTCAGCAGGTTTAAGAGATCAGGACAGATTGGATGGAGCCTCAAATTTTGGTGTTTGGAAAGCCAGAATTTATCTATTGCTGGAAGAGAATGGTATCAAGGAATATGTGACCATTGTTGTACCTGTACCTATAGATACAACACAACTCTTAGCATCTAATAAGGAAGATGCCAAGGCGAGGAGACTGATTCTTGACAGTGTCAAGGATCATATTGTTCCGCATATTGCAGAGTTAGATACAGCGAAGACGATGTGGGATGCCATTATGAATCAGTACCAGAATGCTACCACTAATCGAAGGCTGATTCTCAGAGAAAAGTTGGGGAATACCCGAATGAATAAGGGAGAAGACGTGTCACAAGTTACCTCACCAGACTTAGACTTGTCAAGGATGAATTGGCAGCTGTTGGAGACAAACCAAGTGATGACGAGCTAGTGAGAATAGCCCTAAATGGATTTACTAAGCAGTGGGATGTCTATGTTCAATTCATCAATGGACGAGACACCTTATCGAGTTGGGATCGACTATGGAGTGATTTCACTCAGGAGGATCTTAGACTAAGTCTTGTCAATGGAGCCAACGATAAGAGTCAGAAAAGTGAGGTGGAACAGGAAAATGTTGCCCTAGCGGGTAAAGGGAAGGCAAAGAAGGGGTCTAGTAAAGGATCAAATTCACAAGGTGAAAAGAAGAAGAAATATTCTTCGAAGATCAAGTGCTATGGCTGTCACGAGTTTGGCCACTTTGTCAGCGATTGCCTAGAAAGGAAGAAGAATGAAAAGAAAGGTAAGAAGCAAGTTGTGGCTTCAGCAAGTGCAGATGAGCTCTCTAGTAGAATGGAAGATGATTTTGCACTCATAGCATGTATGGTTAGCTCAACCTCAAAGAGTGTTTGTTACATAGATAGTGGGGCGTCATATCATATGACAGGAGTTAGAGAATACTTCTCCAGTTATAAGGAAGAGAGCACCAGAATCCATATCTCTATGGGGAACATGTCCAAACTCAACTCAGTTGGGAAAGGGACTGTTCAGTTTCAGAGGCAGAGTGGTAAGATGATTCCCCTTCATGATGTGTTGTGTGTTCCAGGCTTAGGGATGAATTTGATTTTTGTATCTGTCCTTCAGGACAAAGGGTACAATGTACTCTTTAGAGGGGTACATGTGTTGATCAAGCACAAGGATTGGAAATCACCCATAGCTATTGGAGTTAGGAGCAGTCGGATTTATAGGCTGCAGTTTGATATTCCTAAGGAACTCATGAGCAACAGTAATCTTAGAGATCTGGGAGAGCTATGGCATAGAAGGATGGGCCATATCCATCATGGAGCCCTTAAATTACTTCATGAGACAGTGACAGGTGTTCCTGAGGTGAGCACAGAGGACGATGATGTATGTAAGGGATGCGTGTTGGGGAAGTTTTCTAAAGCATATTTTCCAAGGAGTGACACCAGATCCAAGGGCGTTCTTGATCTAGTACATTAAGATGTATGTGGACCAATGTCGACAAAGTCTCTCAGAGGGTATGAGTACTTTGTTACTTTTATTGATGATTTCTCCAGGAAGACATGGATATACTTCTTGAAGACCAAGGATGAGGTTTTCAGTCACTTCCAAGAGATCAAAGCTCTTGTGGAGAATTCGACAGGAAGGAAGATAAAATTTCTTCGGTCAGACAATGGAGGCGAGTACAAAAGCAATGAGTTTCAGGAGTTTTGTACCAGAGAAGGAATCAAGAGAGAGTGGAATGTTCCTTACAATCCACAACAGAATGGAGTTGCTGAGAGGAAGAATCGGTCTATAACGGAGGCATCAAGGGCTATGTTGCATGACCAGGATTAACCCCATTATCTGTGGGCAGAGGCATGCAATACAACAGTATACATACAAAATAGAGTTCCACATAAGGTACTAGAGAAGATGACACCAGAGGAATCATTCACTGGGAAGAAGCTAGATGTCAGTCACTTTAGGATCTTTGGGAGTTTGGCATATTGTCACATTCCTAAGGATACACGTACCAAGTTAGATCAGACTGCAGAGAGAGGGTACTTTGTGGGGTACAGTGAAACCTCTATGGCATATCAGATATTCATTCCAGGGACCAAGAGGATTATTGTTCGACGTGATGTCAAGTTCATGGAGGACAAGGAATTTAGAAGGTCTAGAGATTTGGAAGTAGATGATCAGAGTAAGCAGCCAACAGAAGCTCCAAGGATCACTCAATCGAGTCAATGGCAGTAAAGCTCGAGCTCGAGTACAGTTACTAGTACAAGCATAGACTTAGGAGGAGAGAGTTTTCAAAGTATGGAGCAACAGGTGCAAGAAGAGATGCATCAAGAAGACATGGAGGTTGGTATTTCATCCTCTATAGTTGGCAGTAAGAACCGTGAGGTTCAACAGACACAGAAGAATACTCAGGAGTTAGTGGGTACTCCTAGGAGGAGTGATAGACAATGGAAACCACCAGCCAGGTATGATGACTATGTTGCATTAGTTAGTATGTTGGGAGATAGTGAACCTTCTAGCTATCAGGAGGCTGCACAAAATCAAGTGTGGCAAGAAGCAATGGTTGAGGAGTATACTTAAATTATACATAATTATGTGTGGGAGGTAGTGCCTAGACCAATAGATAGGGCAGTGGTTGGATCATGTTGGATCTATAAGATCAACCACAGTGCAGATGGTAGCATCGAGAAATATAAGGCAAGGTTCGTGGAAAAGGGGTTCTCTCAGAAAGAGGGAATAGACTACGAGGAGACATTTGCTCTAGTTGCCAGGTATACTTCTATACGAGCTGTAATCTCAATTTCAGCACAGATGGGATGGCAGATCCATAAAATGGATGTCAAGACATCATTTCTTAATGGTGAGTTGAAAGAGGAGGTATACATAGAACAACCAGAAGGCTTTGTAGCACACAGCAAATAGACCCACGTGTGTAGATTGAAGAGAGTGTTGTACGGAATCAAGCAGGCTCCCAGAGCGTGTTATGAGCGCATTGATAGTTACTTACAGGAAATGGGCTTTGTGAAGAGTGAGGCAGATGCTAATCTCTACTACTTGGTAGTTGGAGGTGAGATTCTCTTTCTTGTTCTATATGTAGATGACTTGTTTCTTACAGGTTCACTGGGGCTCATAGAAGAATGCAAGAGGGATCTTGCAGCGGAGTTCGAGATGAAGGATTTGGGACTCATGCACTACTTTCTAGGCATGGAGGTATGACAGAAAGATGGAGAGATTTTCCTTGGGCAAGGGAAATATTGCATGGAAATATTGAAAAGGTTCAGGATGGAAGATTGCAAAGCCATGTCTACACCCATGATCATGAACTGGAGGAAGGTAGACACATCCAGGGAGAAGGATGTAGACCCCACCTTATACAGGCAGTTGATTGGTTCTCTCATGTATTTGGTCAATACCAGGACAGATATATCTTTTGCAGTTAACTCTCTTAGTCAGTTCATGGTTGAGCCAAAGAGAGTGCATTGGACTGCAGCAAAGAATGTGCTGTGTTATTTGCGAGGTACAATCGAGTATGGAATTAGATATGCTAGAGGTGAAGGAATCAAGTTGATGGGCTATACTGACGCAGATTGGGCAAGTAGTAAAATGGACAAGAGGAGCACTTCAGGGTGTTGTTTCAGTCTGGGATCAGGAGTTATATCTTGGTTCAGTAGGAAGCAGAAGTATGTGGCTCTGAGTTCAGCAGAGTTAGAGTACATAGCAGATAGCATGGCAACATGTGAAGCTATATGGCTTCAAAAGTTGCTAGTAGCTTTGTTTGGTCAGAAGGTTGAGACTACGGTGATACACTGCAAAAATCAGAGTTGCATCAAGTTGACTGAGAATCTGGTGTTTCATGATAGGTCAAAACATATAGACATCAAGTATCACTTCATCAGAGATGGTGTACAATGCGGGGTTGTTAAGCTAAAGTTTGTACCTACAGATCAGTAGGTAGAAGACATTATGACAAAGGCATTGGGGAAGGCAAAATTTATCTTCTTCAGAGAGATTTTGGGTGTCATGCAGAACAGCTTCCTCGCTAAGAGGGAGTGTTAATCTTAGTAGTTAGTAGCTTGGACAGCTGTTTGTCCTCATCCATTTGTTATGGGTAGTTTGGACAGCCTAGAATTTAGAGAAATAGTTGTTTTTGTCAAACAAATATTGTTAGGATAAGAAAAATTTCTATCTAATATTGACTCCTTTTAGGTGACACCTCATAACCAAGGTTGTTATGGTTATTGAGTTGTCTTAATCTCAGCCGTTCATTTGTATTAATCTCGGTCGTTGATTTTCAACGAGAGTAGTATATAAGGAGGTCATTGGGATCATTTGTAACAACGAATTTTTTAGAGAAACTTGCAGTGTTAGCAAGTAGTCCTGTAGTGTTAGCAAGGGCACAGTGATAGCATTGGAGATAGCAGTGGAGGAATATCAGCAAGAGGATTAGGAGATTGTCGGAGCTCTGCCAGTAAGAGGCAAGTAGTATTTGTATCTCTTGATTTGCTGAAGTTTAATTTATTTCTCATCTGTAGTATTGGTTTTCCCTACGGGGTTTTTCCAGGGACAATTGTCTGAAAATATTGTGTTCACCTTGTTGGGTATTTTTTTGTGTTTGTATTTGTGAAGTTACAGTTGCACGTTATTTTCCAATATTTGTTGATCAAATAATCTTAAAAGATAGGAGGTTAATAATCAGTAACTATAATATATTTTTCACAGGTGGTCCATGTACCAAAGGTTTGAATGCAGCAAAGGCCTCCAAAAAAATGCAAGGTTCCAAAAAACATCCAATAGAGTGAAAAAAATGTTTTCCAAATTTATTGCAGCAAAAACATTTTTCAATGCATGTTTGAACCAAAAGCAGGCTGTTGGAGTTGCTGGTGGTTGTAGGAGTCCACCTGCCAAGTGCAGCAGGTCCACGTTGGTGTAAGGTGCTGGTGGATCAGATTGAAGACCCCAAAAACACTAAAAACGACCAATGGTGCAGATTTGAATGTCAATGCTGCTGTGCGTGGAGATTTGAATGCCAATGCTGTAGATTTGAAATATGTACAAATCATACCAGCAAAGGGGAAAAAAAGAGCCACCAAAGTATGCAGAAGTAGCAAGATCTTGAAACTCAATACACCTCATAAAAACACCTCCAAATGCGCATGCGAACCCAAAAAATCGAGTGGTCAAAGACACTAAACTTCAAAAAACACCAGAAACTTAAACAACCACCTCGAGCACCCAAGAAATAAATCGGAACCCACGAACATGAATAGAGGTATAAATACCCGAAATCAATGCAAGAAGAGCGCGAAAAATGGAATAACCATTACAACACATGCAACGAGATCTAGATATCATGTCGGAAGCCGGAAAAATACACGAGCAATGCCGATGAGTGCAAGGATCCACAAGATCTGCTCTGATACCATGAAAGAGGGTTTGAAAAACCTGCAAGTGGGGATCATGAGGGACGACGTTCACATCAATGGATGTGTGAACGGCAGCGTGAAGAGATCTCGAGAGGAGCGAGCATCAACCGAATGTGCATGCAAAGATTCGACAAATGGGAAGAACCTGGTTAAGCCATAAAACTCTCCTCTATCTCATAGATCAAAATACGTGTACATATAGAAGGTGCTGAGTAACTCCCAGTGATGTAATCATGTCAATTCGAGTAGAGAGGGGGAGTTACATTCCCATAATAGAAGTGTAACTCCCAATGATGCATATGACGCACTGATGCACTGACGTGCTGACGCACTGACGCGTAAGATAATCTCATAATGACCCCTAAATGACACATGGACCTATGATCTCACCTAAGTGAGATGACTCACCTGATGATGTGGAAAATACACACACCAACAGGCACAGATGTGGAAGAGCATGCAATAACAAGCCTCACAGGTTTAGAAGCATCAAAAGAAGGTTCAGGCTCAAAGACTTACATATCAATGTCAGTGGATACAAGAGCAACATCTTCAAGTGGACTAGGAGCATGGATATGGTTGTCCACAATATGATGGAGATGCTATAGGCTAGCAAGTTTGTTCTGCAGGGAGTGTATTATTGTATCCCTATCGTGAATGAGTGATTTTAGAAGAGAATTTCACTTCTTGAGCAATCTATTTTCTTCTAAAAATTTTACAATATCCTCTTGAATTCCACATACTTCAGAGAAAATCATATCATTCTCAGAATCCATGATAGGTACAAATTACAACTCCCAAAAATTTAGGACGTCGGGCTCATCCAAAATTGCATCCACAATTGATTACAACACTCCTCCATATTTGGAAATTTATAATTATATTTCAAGCCTCAAAATAAATAACTCCAATGGAAAGAGCACAAAAAATCAAGCACTTTTACAAAAAACGGCACTCGAAACTGAGTTACCGATCAAAAGACACAAACTTTTTAATATTTTTCTCTGTTATTTATTTTAGTTGCCACTGAAACAAAATTAATTGTTGTTGTCTTCACCACACAAACAAAATTAAAGGGGGCTAAAGTTAAGCACCTACTAGTAGGAATCACAATCTTTAATCCCTCATATGACCATACCATATGACCAAGGGCTAAGAAAAGAAATGACTAAGGTGAATACCTACTCTAACAAATGACACTAACACAAGTACTAAGATTGTTTATCCAAAGGAAATTATAACCATTGTAGTTTAAACCCTTAAATATCTCTTTCATTGAATACACTAGGGGTAACTATTACATTTCCTTCATAAGTTATAAATGACAACTATTTTTAATCATAATAAATTTAAATGAACTTCACAATGTTTTTTTTAAAGAAAGTATATCACAATTGGAAAACAATAAAAATACTTAAATTAAAAGGTATGCATATTCATTTGAACTATATTCAAATATTCATTTCACCAAGACAATGTAATACTTTGATACTTATTTTCACAAAACTAACACATTTTAAATTATGATTTTCTCACTACACACTCATAACAGAGTCCACAGGATAAAAGGATTTCTAATACAAAAAAAAATTTCTTCCAAGTTTACAAATTTCAATCATTCACTCAAGTAGCGATAAATAAAAATGAACAAGTTACAACAAGGCTATCAACAAGCCAAATTTCAAGTCTTCAATATGCTTGTCCTCTTCACAATAGGATCTCCAAAACTTTCTTTCTTCAAATTTCACAATGCGATCACAAAACAAGGAAAGGGAGTAGGCAACGCTCTTTTCCAAACTTTAAATCCATTAATAGGAGAAGCCATCCCCTTACTATCCCATAAGCCCCAAAAAAAGAACAATGAGGCATATTGAGCAACAATGACAACTTTTAACAAAGTGGCCTCACAACAAAAAAATATACAAGACATTCAAATGAACTAGGATAACATATCCAACAAGTTTGAAAATTCACAAGAATACAAAGGTTTGAAAATCAAACCAACTAGAGCAACGGCTATGGGAAACCAGCTCCTTATGCCTCCCAAGTGGAGTGGGAGTCTCACCATAATCCTCCAAGTGCACACAATAATCAACAAAAATTCCTTATCACTCCCTTCTAAGTATGCAACAAAATAATCATGATTTCATTTTCATTCCCCATACGTGAAACTCCCATCCAAAATTCCACCAATTTCATGCCTCAAAAGACTCACTTTTCCCTCCTCAATGGTCCCATAAGACCTTCTCCCACACGAAACTTAAGGACTACTACCCATCCAACACACAAACACATTCACAAGACTTAATTTTTTTTATCAAGCATAATAAAAAATAACTAAGGTGGAGAGCCTACCTCTTCATGAAGCTCAAAGAAAAATTACATGAGTCTCTTGAATTCGAAGCCAAGAAATTCCAAAAGCACTCTAATAAGATCTAAATCTAAAAGTGCACAAGAAGCAAAATGAACAAGTAACCCCCATTCTAACAAAAGATCACCAATAAATAGAAATGGAATGTGATTATGATGAGGTGGCTCCATCTAGGATGCCACTTCATCATTCCTCCATCCCCACACTTAAGTCAATAAACCAAGACCAAGAAAATTAATGCACTTACAAGGATTATGAAAACCCACATAGATAACAAACTTGCACACCATGCTTTCAAAGGACACAATAAATTGGGGTAGAAAGAAAGTGGAATAATTTTATCTCTTTTACAATAAAAAAATGGATTAAAAAATTCTAAAATAATTTTCCAAAACCATAGATAGGGTTGCTGGGTAAATTTAAGAGGCATGGGACCAACCTTGCTTGTCCCACAAGCCTCCAAAAATGCCCCCAAGTAAAAATCCAATATATATATATATATATATATCAAGATGAAACAATGTCGAAGAGGAGTGGGAACTCCATATTTAATTGCCACTCTCAATGTCACCTTTAGGATTAAGTAAATAAGGTCCCTATTTTCAATTATCATCATAGTCGGTGTGTTTATTGACATCGTCGTAAACCTGTTAGTTAGGAGAAACATTGTTAAACTATTTGTGGTGTAAGCAGAGTAAAAAATTCCTTGGGATCATATTCGACCGGGTTGTCTTACGAAGTTAGATCTAGAAATCAACTTCATGATCAAACTGAATTCCTTATGGGATTGAGACATCAAAATGGAGCTAGTGAAATAGATGTGTTATCACTTAAACTTTTTTTAATGATCTCTTTAGTTCCTCGTAGAAAAATGTGTTACCTTGGATAATAACAACATAATACCTTGGTCTTTCATGAAATTTGTTTAGCACAAATATGTACTCTTTCTTTAAACTCATTTATAGTTGGGGTTTAGATCCTTAGGTGCAATTAGAATTAAACTAAACCTTGGCTAATAAAGGAGTTAACTTGCAAGTATAAAATGGTAAGTAACTCCTTACAAATGAAATTGATTTGAATTATGTTGACTTTAAAGAACCCAAGAAACCAGAAACTTGGTCTCGTAATCACTTGTTATCCAATTTTATGACATTAAGAATAAAAGAAATTTCAAATGCATAATCGTGAAATGTAGAAATATGGGATCTTACCTTGAACAAAACTAACTTGTGGTTCATGTGTAGTTTATAATGCTTCCAATATTGTACTTCTTCAAGATGTTATGCAAATAATTCCGTAACTCCTTTTGTCATAATTCAATGCTAATAATGAGACCATAGTGCAATGTAAGAGTAAAGAATATAAGGGAAAAATGAGATCTGAGGTTAGGAATAATGTCACTCTTGGAGTCCTTATAATTCAATTAAACATTTTCATGTGTTACAAAGAACATGAATTAGCCTTAGTGTGATCAAGCTTCAAGAAAACAAAAGATATATATAAATATAAATACAATTTGTTGATGTAGAAATGTTTAATGGATTCAACAATTTTTTGAATTATATTAACTATGTTAGGGAAATAAACATATCATGATTGAATAATGTTTATGGGAAAAAGGTATCTTGAATCTATACCCCCCCTTAAATACTAATATTTCTTTCTTGTCATCACTCCAGATTCACTTGTGTAACAAGGGTAAAATTTAAACATTGAGTAAACATTTGAGAAACATATTCTTAAGATAAGAATGAGAGAATTAAGAACTTTGTATGCAATTTGAAATATGCCAAATAATTATTTAAGTTATGGAGATTGTTGTAAGAGATAAATAACCAACTTAAATGGTCGAACTGTAAGTTGAATGTGAAATGAATTTAAGAATCTTTAGGTAGAAAATGGATAAAATTATCCTTGTATAAAAATGTTTTTGGATTGTTAATCGTAACTAAGATTTAATCATGGTAATGATGTGATGTGGGTTTGCCAATCATTGGGTCCCTTTTCTTGTGCTTAGGTAATTACAAGTATTTGTGCATTGGAAAAAGTGTGGCATCAACATGTATATGGTGTTGTCGTGTGTCTATGTGATTCGATTACTTATGTGAGTGTCTTATGCATTGTCAAGTTTCTCTACTTGGAACCTTGTGGTGTTGTGTAGTGAGCAATGTAAATAAATAAATATTATTATCCTTGTATTATTAATATTGTATTTGTGTGTCCAAATTGTGGGAATTAGAATATATATATATATATATATATATATATATATATATATATATATAACAACAAGTAGCTTTATTGTTGTGCAGGGTATGATAACAACAGAGAGGGAAGGTTTGGACGGGTTGCTGCTTGGGCACGACCCAGACAAATGAATGGTGCCTCCGTCCATTAAAAAAAATCACCCCCACTTTCCCTTCAGGGGTTGTAAGACAAATTGGACCCTATGCATACCCATATGGGTGTGAATTCTCATATTAACATTCAAACACACGCACGCACACAAAGAGATATATATCAATTTGTATCCCTATTTGAAATGGGAAAATCTATTATCCAAAAACTAGGAGATTTCTCTTGCAATATGAGAAAAAAATTAAAGGAAAATAAAATAAATCCGCAATATATAAAGAAAATTTCTCCTCTGCATTCAAATTTGAATAAGACTAGAAATGGAGCTTCCATATGGCTCCCATGGCATCTTCGTTCACTCATCTTCTTCCTACAAAAATACCTATAAACAAAAAAGAGAGGAAAATGTAAAATGAACAAACCAAAGGATATCAAACTCCCTTAAAGATTTTTAGGATTTTTGAAATGACCTAACAATCTAAGGGAAAAAATTTGTTTGATCCTATGGTGAGAATTTAACCCTACATCTCTTTGAGTTATGGGATTTAACTGGGGAGTGGTGGAAATTAATAAATGGGTAGGGTAAGTTTATTTCATGGGGTGAATAATTTTGGTGGATGACTTTAGGGAAGTTCTATAATAAAGTACCGTCTTTAACTTATGTGAAAATAAGTATAGTGTTTCATAAATTAAAATGGATGCAACATAATAGCTTAGATGATATTTAATTTGAGTGACCCTTTCAGCATTGAAGGAATAAATTTAATAAACTTATTAATGTAAATAGGATAAACTAATTTAAATATATTTTAAAAGAAAAATTTAGCCAATTTTTTATGTTTTTTTTTGGGTAATTTAATGTCGTAACATGGGCATTACAAGGTTATCTATATGGTTATATGTCTTAACTAATTTATGGGTTTTATTTTTCCATTATTACTTAAGAGTGTTCAAACATATTTTTCCAACTCGGGGAGGTATATATTTTAATGAAGAAGTATCAAGGTTTAATTATACGATGCCTCATTTTTTGAAATTCAGGAAAGGGGAGAAATTGTTCGATTTTCATACTTTAGGCGATCCAGACTGCCTTGCTTTTTAATTTGCAGGATATACGAGCACTATGACCATTTTTCGTGCATCTGGTAAGGAATTCATCCTAAAGCTCTGTTGATGATAATCACAGTTGTATTTTGTAGGAAGACAATCGAAGGTCCACTGATGCCACCATTATTCGGGCCATGTTGTTTTCTTTTCATGCATTGTGTCGGGTGTCTCTGGATTTCTGTATTTTTGTTACATGGAATTCATTGTAGAAATGACATTCATAGGAGGCACATTTAGTTATCTTTGCATCACATGTGGTATCAAATTCAAGGCTATGCACTACATTTGTTTATTTTGGTAGGTTCTGTATTTTTACAGTGCTAGAAGACATAGGACATTAATAGGAAATGACATCTTTTATGCCACGTAGTTAAGGCACTGACATTCATAAAATTTTGCGAACAGGCAAATTTGGAGGATATTTTGCTGGAGCTAAATCTATTGCTAGTGTATGTGTTGTTTACTGTTGTTGTTGGTTGTAGGTTTACCTCGTATTTTTGTAATGTATTTGGAGTTAGCCATGGATATGCTTGGTGAATAAAATTTCATGGTTTAGATGAAGGTTACAATATCTTCGATTTTCCATTAGTCAGTATCTATAGCACGTTACAAAAAGATAACCTTTTTGTTTTATTTGAAATTGTTCATCTTAAGCTCTGTATTTTGTGTTTTATCCGTATTTAATATAATTTCCTATAGCACAAAAGGGAGATCCATGTTAAATATGGCAGTGACTGTGTTCCACCTATTGTTCTTGGATTTTATCATTGTTGTGGGGTTTACAAAGGGGCATTTATAGAACCTGACGGAGCCTTCAAGATTCACTCCTTACGGCATGAGGGGTATTTTTTAAGGGGCTACAATAGTTATATTGGGTATGATTTGGTTTCAACCAAGGAAGAGGAAATAAGGCATCTGGAAAATAGCATTCCGGTGGGAGTGTCTGGTTATGTCATTATCATTTCTCTACTTTACTGTCTGGTGGTCCTGGCATTGTGCCTTCTTGTGCCTTACCATTAGGTATATGTGAAGAGTTAATTGCTGATTTTCCTAAAGATGGGCTGATTTCCTAAATAAAATTATACATGGATATATGAATGTGACATATCAATTCGATGGATTTTAACGATGCTTCCAAGAAATCAATGGGAAAGAAGTGGGGATCAAATATGGTTGACGTAGGTGTTACCTTGGGAATATTAACACCACTTTTGGTGTTGATGCGTGGCCAAGCTGGGTACTTGCATATTTTTGGATGAGCTCACTTGATTCCTTTTTGGTTGGCTCAAGTGAATCCTATTACAACCATTTTAATGCCCACATTTTACACACACAAATACAACAGTGAAAATATAAGAATAATTATTTTTTTGACATACGTTGCTCACTACACAACACCGCAAGGGCTCTAAGTAGAGAAACTCAACAACACATAAAACACTTACATAAACATGAACCCACTCATAAAATAGGATAACATAGGGTACCCATCAGTGTCATACTCAAATGACATAAACCAAGACAATTGACCCAATTACAGTAAGAAACACCGGGTAGGTATACTCCACGACATGGCCTTTTTATGGTTTACATTTTCATTGCATTTAGGTTTCCATTGTATGGCCTTATATTTTTATAGAAAATTAAACATATAAGGTTTAAAATTTCCTACTTTCCAATATTCAATTAATTTTCTTTGAAGGAAAAAAAGTCTTTAAAGGAGGATGCATGATTGATTACTTTATCGAATCCCATTAACTACACATATATAATTTCTTAATTAAAGTCAATTTTAAGCAACTATGTGTCTCTCAATATCTCATTCTTACATTTAAGGTTTTCTTCTCATGTTATGGTTGTTTTAGTTCCAAATTTAGTTTGAGTCAATTTAGCATTTACATGTCATATTTTTTATTTTATTGTTAGTGGACTCTATATTGGCTTAAATGCCTAGTCCCCCAAGGAACAATTTGTATGCATTATTAACAAACGTAAATTCTTAAATCAACCATAAGAACTTCAAGTGAAATTTTGTTTCTAAACCATTATCACATATACTCTTGTTTTTCATCTCATTTACATTGTTTCTTAGGTCTCTTATTGACGTAACTTTATAACAAAAAGAGTTATGATAGTACTTGTTTAACATCTTGAAGAAGTTCATGATTGGAAAAATTATAATTACACATGAACCACAATTTATTTGTTTTCAAGGTAAGATCCTATGTTCACACATTTCATGGTTCTAGATCTGAAATTCTTTTTATACTTAATGTCATAAAAGGGCATAACAATGGATTACAGGTCCAATTTTTTAGTTTCTTGGTTTCTCTCAAGTCAACATCTTTCAAATCGATTTTATTTGCAAGGAATTAGGTACAATTTTCTTCACACAAGTCAACCTCCTAATCAACTAAGGTTTAGTTTAATTCCAATATGCACTCAAGGATCTATGCCCTATTATAGATCAGATTAAGGTGTGAAAACATATTTATGCTATAAATCCTTCATAAAAGACCAATGCGCTAAATTGTCACTAGCCAAGGTAACACATCTATCTGTTTGGAACTAAAGAGGTCATTAACAAGAGTTTAAGTCATACACAACTATTTCATTAGATTCATTATGACGTATGGATTCCATAGGGAATTCATTTTTATCATGAAGTTTATTTATATAACTAACTTCATAAGATAAGGCAGTCACTAGGATCATATAGAAGTGTTTACCTTTCTTACACCACAAATAGTTTTACCATGTCATTCATAACCGTCGGGTTTACAAAGATTTCACTAAACATACTGACTATGATGATAATTCAAACTAGGGATATTATTTACTTAACCCAGAAGGTGAAATCGAGTGTAGCGATTGAAGTTTATCCTAAGGTTTTATTTCTCCACACTAAAAGGATTCAAACAGGAAAGGTAGTTATACATGAGTCTTATAGTAGGGTTGAGTATTTCGTTTAGATATTTTTATTACATTTACAAGGTAAGAATACAACACACTAATTAGTTAATAGTTTATTGAACACTAGAAATGCACTACAATATTTTAAATTCAAATTCATTTAACATACATATAAAATTTTTACAATAAAATATTTGAGGATCAAGATAACACTCGTGTGGATGAACATCCCCTTAAACCTTTACATATTAAATATTCCAAAACTTCAATTATAAAACTTTTCATACTTTGCAAATGCTAGAATTTCCTCTGCAGTTTCATTTCACACACACACACACACACACACACACATCCAACCCTCTTTTTCCCATATGTAAATATGAATCAAAATAACACCTTTATTTTCATGCACATTTCCCAAAGCACCCCTAAAACTAGCATCTCATTCATATTGCCAAATTTCAAATTGTAAAAGAAAAATACATAAAAATTAACTTCTACTAAAATACCTAATTTTTCACAATATACAATGAGTCACACCCACATTGTTTCGTCATCATACTTGCATCCTGCAAAAACATGTGAACATGAAATGAACGATAAATTGTTGGCATGGAATCCACCTAGATATAACATAATTACATTTTTTAGTTTCCTATTTACATATAATAATAATTATAATTAACATTCGAAAGAGAAATTTTAGAGACATGTATTCATTTTATTTCATTTCACATCATTTTGTAACCAAGGAGAGAGAAAGAGAGAGAAACAGAGAGAAACACTATTTTTCCAAAAGTCAAATTTCACACAAAAATCCATAAGATAGAGTCCATAACAATCATTCACAATTCTTAACAAGTTTCCATGGTGGTTTGGTAACCCGACAGATGTCCTACAACTTTCTTTTTACGTTTTCTTGCTAGTTGCAAAAATTTCAATCTAGGCCCGGAAGCTAAAAACCACTTTCAAATGTTGTCTTTCGATGAGAAAACACACCATGTGTAAGTTGATATGTGTACTACTATACACAAAGAACTCACAAGAACTAACAAAATTCATAATTGAGAAAGGGTTTTGAAATGGTGATGATTTTTCTGAACCCATCAATAATAATTGGTCTAGTATGACCTAGTCAAACTGCGACCGGAGGCCTACTAAATTAATTTTCCAAACCATCAACAATAGTGGTTTTCCCAAAAATGAAGGTTACAGGAGATTTTTTTATTAAAAATACTAGGGGTTTGTAATGGTGGATAACCATTTTGTTGCTTAGGTTTCGAACGGTGGGATAAAACAAAAGCCAACTTTTCAATATTGTCAGCTTCCTAAAACTACGAAATGGAATAACATGGCTCCTAGAGGAGCAAGTGTTATCCCAAATTTGACCCCCTGGAAAAAATGGTCAAACACGACCCTATATAGAAGAAAAACTAAGGGTCAGATTTGTCCTGTGAGCTCACATTCAAATCCAAATGTGAGGGACATGTAAGACTCTAAAAGGAGGCCAACAACGTCAAAGGAGGCTAGAGGCTCATAGGATAAAATCAGAGAAGCAAATCAAAGTTTCTAACTTCACATATGATTAAACTCGAAGCCTAAACCTCCCAAATATAAACGGACTGGTGGAAGGCACCACACGTCAGCTTGGTGTAATTCCAAAAGGTACAAGAGAAACAATGTCTCCAAATAAGCACACAACTTCCATGTGTCCAAAACCCAACATAATCACTCCTAAATAAAATGAAGGGACTAAGGGAAAAAATGGAGAAGGAGGACCAGGGCCAAATAAGTTGAGTATAGAGAAAGGCGGTGAAAGGAGCCACATGTCTTGTTTGTGCAATTCCAAGGGTAAAATCCAAACCGGCGACCCCAAATGAGCGTCGTCCCTCCACGTTTTAAGAGATTCAAAATGTAGAATCAGCCATTGAAAAGTTTAAGTCCAACGGAAAGAACCATGCGCCAACTAAGCGTAAATTTAGAAGTGATATCCAAAGGCCAGTTCCAAATAAGCGCGCAGCTTCTACGTGTCCAAAATTTGAAAAGGGGGTAGAACTGAAATTTGTACCACCAAATCAACTAAGTATAGAAGAATTGGTGGAAGCCTCCATGTGTCTCAATGACGCACCTTCAAGGGGTGAAGAAAATGTTGGTCCCTCAATCAAGCATGTAGCTTCCACGTGTCTCAGGTTTGAAAAGGAGACAAAGTCGGCAATTGGAAAGTCAAAATGGGGCATTTCTTGTGGAAGGTGCCATGCGTCAGCTCAACACATCTTCAAAGATCAACTCCGAAGGAGGACCCCCAAACAAGTGTCAAGCCTCCACGTGGTCAGAACCTGAAATTTGAACTGCTAAATTGACTAAGTATAGGGAGTTATCATAATTCTCCACGTATCATTTCGATGCAATTTCAAAGGAAGAACAAAGAGTGGGTTCCCAAATGAGCGTGGGCTTGCCACGTGGTCAGAGTAAAAAATGGGGTGGAGCATGCCCAAATTGGCTAAGTATCAAAGAAATAGACCTAGCCTACAGAAGGAGCGACGTGTCTCATCGGCACAACTTTAAAGACGTCACCCAAAGAAGAGACTCAAATAAGCGCGAGGCTTCCATGTGTCCAAAAGTAAAATGGGGGACAGATCCAGCCGTTTAAATTGACTAAGTATAGAAGAGCAGTGGAAGCCTCCACGTGCCTCATCCGGGCAAATTCAAAGGTAAAATCTGGAGAAAGGTAACACATGTGCGTTGAGCCTCCACGTGTCTAGGATTGGACATATGACCCCGCCAAACAAAAGGGACATGTGGCTATGTTTCAAGTCAAAGTGAAAAGGCAGGTCACCAGAGGAAATTTGAATTTTGTGGATTTTGTTTTGAAAAGGCGTAAAGTATAAAAGTGAGCCGCACCTCCGTCGATGCCCAAAGAAGCCACATGTCCAGTCTAAATTACATGTGGGGAAGAGGGTCTTGGAAGGAGTTTTTTGCATAAGGCGGGCTGGTGGACCTAGGGAAGACTTTTCACTAAACGGGAAAAAGTAGGCTGGCGCGCCCGAGATGATTTATTTTCCAAGTGGGCTTGCGGGGCTGTAGGGAATTTTTGCACTTTTGTAATTTTAATTCCAAAAGGTACAAAGTGAATCGCGGGCCCGCGAACCCGTTTTGTAAAAATGGTTTTTCACTACTTTTGTACGGATCCGATTCAAATATTCAAATGAGCATATCTTTCGATCCAGTTCTCGAACTTCAACAAATTTGGTATCATTGAAAATATCTCGACCTCCTCTACACCATGGAAGAATAAAATATTATTTTTAGTAGTCTTTGGTGGGTGAAAATTAGGAAAAAATATTTCATACCATTAATGTATGATCCGATCGCTTCAACAACCAGATCAGATTTGATTTGATCCACCGTTCTTCCTTCTTCAACATGCTAAATAGACATGGAGAGGAAGACTTGACAGAATTTGGGTGGATTTGGAGGGGCATTGATGGATGGTAGCTAAGCTTCCAAATCAGATCTCCCGCCTCTTCTATTCTCCTCTCTTCTCTTCATCTATAAAGGTAATATCTTGGCTCAATGTAAAAGGTTGGAAATTTTTGTTTTGGATTCTCTCTTCTTCCCTTGTCTGCAAGTGAATTTGTGGAGTTTTCCAAACCTCCCATTGAAGTTGTAATACAAAGTTTTTCCTCTTGGCTACTGTAATGTACTGTATCAACTTTGGACCAATAATATATGTCTATGGATGATTCTAAAGCCTCTCATGTGTTCATTGTTGTCTTCTGATCTCTCATTGCAATTTCGTTATCTGTGCATGGTGGTTGTATTGCATTTTTATGGACTGTGTTAAATTTCAAAATGGGTGTTTAACATTCCTTTGTTGCATCACCTTATTAGCTAAGGTTTATTTTCTTGCATCTTCTCAACCCTATCTCCTTGGCAAGATAGAGTAAGTTTTGGAGTAGATCCTATGTAATTTAATTGTGTGCACCTGAATAGAGGAATAGGAAATGGCATTCATCTGGAGATCTCTCTCAATTTCAAAGTCCTACACTTTGAGATATGCTTCATGTTATGCTCTCACACTGAGAGTCTCAACCCATCGAGTTGCAGACATTCACGGGTGCTGTGATTTTAAACTAACACTTTTGGCAAACCTGGTGGGAAAGGTCTGAAGCACCACCTTACCACTTAATCTTAGCAAGTTGGTGTGTTCCTGTTGGGATTCATCCTTTTGAGGCACATACAAATCACATATAGAAAATCCATCTAGTTAATAACCCATCCTGTAAGTTGCAGACCTTCTCCCATCTATTTTTTATCCATTATTCTTTCCATATCTTTCATTTTATCCCATTCCATGAAGTTGTGTAATCATGACTTCATTCCCCTCATGGAATTCACACCTATAACAATGCAGTCTTCCTCCAATGTATTTCCCAACTCCTCTAAATCAGCATTATGATCATATCCAGAACCATTATGCTTACCCATATGAGTAGGGTCAAAACCAGTTTGGCCATGAAGCTTATTAAGAGCAAGGGGATGCATACAATGGTAACAGCTACATGGAGGATGCTGATTCACAGGAGGAGATTCAAAAATTGGATGCATGCATGGTGAATTCAAGGGCTACAACATAGATGAAAGCATTCAGGATTGGCTATAGGGAACCTTTTCCATGGGCCGGCCATATGCCAAGACATTACAATCCTCAGGAGAAGATTGACTTCATGGTTGAAATGTTGCCTCACCTTACATAGTGGATTGAAGATACTAAGGCATATGAGCAAAGTGTGAGACAACCTTGTCAATGGGTAAGTCAATCACCAACTTCTTATGCTCCATTTTCTTCATCCCAAAATTTATCATTTCAGGATGGTTAAGAGTCAAGCCCCTCACTTGCTGCCCCAAATGTTGTTTTTCTTTCTCCATCTCCTAGTCTTACATCCCATCTCAACTCTTCTTCCATTTTCCATTCCAAGAAGTCATTCCCTGTAAAAAAAAAATTCAACTTCTCTCACCACCAAAAATAATTGCAAAGCTAGTTCAAACCCCATCCACTCCTCCTGCCTTCCCAATTCCATGTGGGGAAGAGATTCCAAAGACCAGTCAAGGAGAATAGCAAGAAGAGGAACCCAAAAGAGAAGAAATGATAGAAGATTTGAAGAGTTGGGGTTCCATATTTGGGTTTACAAATATCCCCTTGATGGTTAAGACAACATAGGAGGTAAAGGTTGAATAGCCAGTGGTGGTTGAGGCTGAGTTTACAACAGAAGAAGAACAAAAACAATGAGGAGAAGATCAGGAATCTGTTTTCTCTAAATGTAGTGTCCATAATGACACTTTTTTAGAATAGAATGTTGATCTAGTCCAAGCTACATAGCAAATCATCAAGGAAGAAGAACAATCAGCTCCAAGTCTAGGTAAAAAGGAGCGTATGGAGGAGAACCATACAGTTTAAGAGGCTTCAAGTACAGAGAAGGCCACAAAATAACCTTTAGTTCTTCCTCCCACTTGATCCCTTTCAAGCCCTAATGTTGAAGAGGAGTTTGATCTTTCAAAATTCATTTTTGAAGAAGAGGGGAACCATGGAGAGCAAGTTTCAAAATTGGAGGACACCATGGAGGACGCTGAACACATGCAATAGGACAACAAGGAGGAAGATTATTTGTCTGACTTGGAGGATTGCTTTGATGGAGAGGAGCCCATGGAGATCACATCATTTTCTCCTCTATCATCCACCCTTCAAGCACATGAGCCTGCTTCCATGTAAGAGAACATGTAAGCACAACCTATAGTTTGCAACATGCCTCTCGAATAAAAGTTGAAAGATTTTGATCTTCCAAAATCCACACCTATTATAGAGGAAGGGAAAGAGTATAAGGCTATCATCCCTCTCACATCATTATTCAAGGAAGATTGGAAAGAAGACTACATTTTCGGAGTTAAATATCAGAACAGTGGGAAAATTCAAAGGATCATACCTTGCCCAATTAGATACTTGGCTTTGTTGGAGCCAGGGGAGAAGCCATGACCAGTCATGCTTACTCCTGAGCATGAGGATGAGCTTCAAAGTATCAAGGATAAGTTAAAATGCCTCTAAAATCGAAATACAGAGCAACTAAAAGAGGTATTTTTCTTGTTTCCAGTTGATACCTTGACAATTTTGGTGGAGGATTGGCCTATTATTAGTTTTTCAATCAAACCAACAGCCAAATTCAGTGTGAAATCATCTTCATGGCTGAAAATTGTAAGAAGGGGTAGCTACTTTGCATTGCCAGTATCAGGTTTTGTTTGAAGTTGTTTTTCTCTTTCGTTAGTGTAGGATAGCAGTAGATTTTATTCCTCTAAGTGTACATGCACATTGTCTTTTTATAGTTTAGATTTGTTTTCAGCAGAAGAAGTGATTTTGTACACTCTACATGTCTTATTTGAGGCATGTATGATTTAGTCTTTATATATAAGTTTTGATTCATATTGCTCCAAAGGTACCACATGCTAGAACCTTCAGTGTTATCAACAGAGAGACTCATAGTTTCCTATAACAATTACTAATCTCGAATGAAATAAATGCAGAGAAACTGAAATCATTTTTGAGGGAGTCCATTTCCAGAGATAGGTGAAAGACTCAGGTCAAAACAATGTTCTACTCTCAGAATCTCATCTCCACAATTTTCTTTAAAAAAATGAGAGTGCGGACAACGGAGCAAGTTTGGGGTCAGCAAGCGCAAGTATTCAGGCTCATGGTTTTATGGATAAGATTAGTACCATGCTATCCTTCATGACTCCATGCCCAATGAATACTTTCAAGGCTACTAGTTTTTCCATCTAGTAGGAAGATGTCCCCATGAGTCGCTAAACTGTTATCCCAATTTTCACCCCTGGAAAAATTGGTCAAACATGACCTTGTACAGAAGAAAACCTAAGGGTCATATTTGTCCTGTAATATCACATTCAAATACAAGTCTTAGGGATAGGAAAGACTCTGAAATCGAGGCCAATAATGTCAAAGGAGGCTAGAGGATCATAGGAGAAAATAAGAGAAGAAGCTTGAAGTTTCAGACTTCACATATGATTCAACTTGAACCCCAAACCGCCCAAGTATAAATGGACTCACGGAAGGTGCCACGTGTCAGCTTGGTGTAATTTCAAAAGGTGCAATAGAAAAAATGTCTTTAAACAAGGCCACAGCTTCCACGTGTTTAGAACCCAACATAGTCGCTCCTAAATAAGCTGAAGAGACCCAACCAAAAAATGGAGAAAGAGGAGCGGGCCCAAATTGGCTAAGTATAGAGCAAGGCCGCAGAAGGAGCCATGTGTCTCATCGGTGAAATTCCAAGGGTAGAATCCAAAGAGGGGACCCCAAATGAGCACCATCCCTCCATGTGGTTAGAGCCTCAAAAGGTTGAATCAGCCCTTGAAAATTCTAATGCCAGCGGAAATAACAAGGCATCAACTCAACACAACTTTAGAAGTGAAATCCAAAGGCCAGTTCTGAACAATCGCACAACTTCCATGTGTCCAAAAGTTGAAAAGGGGGCAGAACCAAAAATTGTACCACCAAATCGACTAAGTATAGAAGAACCAACAGAAGCCTCCACGTGTTACAACAGCCCACCTTCAAGGGGCAAAGAAAAAGGTAGTTCCTCAAAAAAGCCTGGAGCTTCCACATGTCCTAGGTCTTAAAAGAAGACAAAGTCGGCAGTTGAAAATTAAAAATGGGGCAGTTCCAGTGGAAGGTGCCATACATCATCTCGACGCATCTTCAAAGATCAACTCCAAAGGCAGAGCCCCAAACAAGTGCCAAGCCTCCACGTGGTCAGAACCCAAAAGTTGAGCTGCCAAATCGACTAAGTATAGAGAGTCAACGAAATTCTTCACGTGTTATCTTGACGCAATTTCAAAGTAGGAACCAAGAGTGGGTTCCCAAATGAGTGTTGGCTCACCACATGGTTAGAGTCAAAAATGGGGCAGAGCATGCCAAAATCAGCTAAGTATAAAAGAAACAGAGCTAGGTTGCTCAAGGAGCCACATGTGTCATCGACGCAACTTTAAAGGCGTGACCCAAAGCAGAGACTCAAATAAGCACAAGGCTTCTACGTGTCCAAAAGTAAAAAGGGGGACAAAGCTGACTGTTTAAATCAACTAAGTATAGAAGAGCAGCGGAATCCTCCACGTGCCTCATCTGCCCAACTTCAAAGGTAAAATTTTGGGGCAGGTCCCAAATGAGTGCTGAGCCTCCACGTGTCAAGGATCAGACATATGACCCCACCAAACAAAAGGGACATGTGGCCATGTTTCAAGTCAAAGCGGGAAGGTGGGTCACCAGAGGAAGTTTGAATTTTTTGGCTTTTGTTTCGAAAATTCGTAAAGTGTAAAAGTGATCCGCACCTCTACCAACACTAAAGAAGCCACATGTCAGGCCTAAATTACATGCACGGAGGTGGGCCTTTGAATGATTTTTTTGCTGAAGGTGGGCCGACGGATCTAGGGAAGACTTTTCGCCAAATGGGAAAAAGTGGGCCGATGGGCCCAGTATGAATACTTTTTCTAAGTGGGCTTGCGGGGCTATGGGGTGGTTTTGAAATTTTATAATTTTAATTCCAAAAGGTGCAAAGTGAATTTCAGGCCCGTGGACCCATTTTACAAAACTGGTTTTTCACCATTTTTGTATGGATCTAATTCAAACATTCAAATGAGCATATCTTTCAATCTATTGCTCAAAATTCAAAAAACATCGTATCGTTAGAAATATCTCGACCTCCTCTACTCCATGGAAGTGTAAAATATTATTTTTAGTAGGATTTAGTGGGTGAAAATTAGGAAAACCTCTTTCATTGCATTAATGTATGATCCGATCGCTTCAACAACTAGATCATATGGGATTTGATCCGTCATTATTCCTTCTTTAACACGTTAAACATACATGGAGAGGCAGACTTGATAGATTGTGGGCAGATTTGTAGGGGCATGGATGGCTAGTAGCTGAGCTTCCAAATCATATTTTTCACCTCTTTTCTTCTCCTCTCTTCGCTTCATCTATAAAGGTAAGAGCTTGGCTCATTGTAAAGGGTTAGATATTTTTGTTTAGCACCCTCTCTTCTTCCCTTGTCTGCATGTGAATTTATGGAGTTTTCTAAACCTCTTATTGAAGTTGTAATACAAATTTTTTCCTCTTTCCTATTGTAATGTAGTGTATAAACTCTGGAGCAATAACATATGTCTGTGGTTGATTCTCAACCCTCTCATGTGTTCATTGTTGTCTTCTTATCTCTCATTGTAGTTTGGTTATCTTTTCATGGTGGTTGTATTGCATTTCTATGGTCTGCGTTAAATTGCAAAATAAGTGTTTAAAATTCCTTTGGTGCATCACCTTGTTAGCTTAGGTTTATTTTCTCACATCTTCTCAACCCTATCTCCTTGTTAAGATAGAGTAGGTTTTAGAGTAGATCCTTTACAATTTAATTATGGGCACCTAAATAGAGAATAGGAACCGACCTTCATCCGGAGAGCTCTCTCAATTTCAAAGTCCCACACTTTGAGAGATGCTATATGTTATACTATCACACTTAGACTCTTAGCCCATCGAGTTGCATACATTTAAGGGTACTGTGATTTTGCACTAACAACTAAGAGAGCGTGAATGGTCAAACGAGGTCGAGCTAATGGTTTATGTGACTCTCTATAGAAAAAGGGACACATACGACATTTGACATCTCCTTTACGGGGCTCAGAGTGTTGTTTAGATATCTCTAGAAATTGCACTTTTGTAACTTTGGAAGGTAAAAAAAATGGTTTTTTTAGTCAAATCATCTAACCCTTGGAAAAACCAACAGACACGAGTACCATGTTTTGACAACCTAAGTTTAGAAATGCATGAGGTTGTGGTCATGACATAGTTGAGGTTCAACTTGTAAGTCGGTAACATAAATTATGAGGGGTTGTTTCATTATTTGCACTACCCTGATGGTTAAAATATTCAATTGTTTGATTATCTAATAGTTTAATATATTTTTTATTTTATTGCTAATGATTAACCAAATTATACAAAAATTATAAGAGATAAAGGTAAGGAGACCATGCCTGACAATATTAACATCCGTAGAGAAAGAGGTGCTCCAAGAGGGTTCATTTGCATTTTACAAGGCACCAAATTTTTTTATTGTTTTGCCACACAGTTCACATGCTTCCACAACCCATCCATTTTATACCATTCAACACAACCTCTAAGGCCACATATGTGTTATACCAGAAAAAATAATTAGCAGCACTAAACCAATGAACTTTACATAAAATCAACGGATTTGCAATACCTTCATCAGTGCTCATAGTGAGCGTAGGACTTCCAAAAGCCATGAATGAAGCATTCCCAGTGACAGTTGGTTGTGAGAAGGAATTTTCTAAGATTTATTAGTAGGTGGGTTGGATTTATCCCTATTGGGTCTATTCCCCACATGACAAAATGAACTAGAACTTCTCGGAGAAAAAATCTCATTTTCGGTAGATAGATTTAGAGTCTTTGGATTCAATGAGGAATTCGTAAACATTGTTTCCGTTCCTGCAGAGATGTATTTAATCTGAGATGTTTTAAGAAACCTAATGAAACAAGAAAAACGAATCCATTTTGGGAGCATAAAAAATGAATGAAGGCATGGAAAAAAAACCCAATAATAGTAATGTTGTGAAAGAAATACCCAATAGTAGTAATCTCCTTTGCCTCATTAAAAAGACTAGTTTCTTCTGCTCCATTTTCTGGCATTTTTTCTTAGCATTTAGATGTGCCTAACCGAACCCGAATGCTCATTCATGTCTTTGAAACAAATCCTAACCAACTATTATTTTTTTGTTTTCTTTTTTCTCTCCACCATTCATATAATGCACCCATCTCGTTTCTAGTACCATCTAGCACATCCATTTTAAACTCAAAATAGATTTTTACGCTTGGCTCACAACTTGGTGGGAAAATTACTAACCAGACCTATTATCTTATCCAAAACATTGATCATAAGGTTCCAGTTCATATTCGACGCTTGATAAATCTCTATCAAAGGAGTAAAGAACAAACAAAAGTGTCCCATTTTGACACACGCTAGGAGGATGGAGGCAAAGCATGAGGAATTTTGATTTACACCTCCAAGTTATATTTTCTTGAAATTTTCTAAGCATTTTCATCAAACCAATTTCATGTATATCCTATAGTCGATGTTTTCAACAACCACATTTTTTTTAAAACACATTATGTGAATCAGTTCACTTTCCCTGTGAAGGTTCCACATTGCATACATGTGTACCAGAGTATTTTCAACTACAACATCTAAAAAAATTCCTTTATCTTCTATTCTTTGTTTGATACCCATACCTTGTTCCAACATTCCAATTTTAGCACATGCCGGGAGTATTCAAGAAAGAGTAACCTGCTCAAGTTGGAGGCATGCATTGATAGGTTTGTACGACAGTGGAAGTGCTTTGTGGAGGTTTCCATTGTTGCAACACTTTGCAACCTGAAATTTCTACCCCACGTGCCTTCTTCCTCCTACTCACCTACCTCCTTCTTCACTCCACCATCATTTTTTCACATCCCCCTTTTATTTGTAATTTTTTGACAAAACTAGCCCCCCAAACCCTGCCACACGCCTTCATCATTCTTTTTATTATTTTAATTTTATTTTGAGCAGGACACTGCAACCACACCAGTCAATTTTTCTCTCTTTTTAGTTAAGAAACACATGTTCTATTGCCTTGTCCCACATTGGACATTAAAACAACTAATGTTTCAAAGCTGCACCAGAAATCGCTTAGCAGCCTCTACCCTATTGTTTTTAATTTTTTACAATAAATGTTACATGACATCATGATTTTACTGAAATTTGTGAAATTTGTAATAACATATAAATTTTTAAGTCAATCAAACTGCAGATAAATACATTTTTACAATTATTTTGTTTAAAATTGTGCAATTTTCCTTATTTTTATTAATGCGAGAATTGTATTTTTATCATACAATTATCTGATTGGTCTTAAAAATCAATTAATAATAACTTGTTAATATAATTTGAAGCCTATAATATACTACCCAAGGGAAGTACTAATAATTTGATGTACATTAAGAATATAATAAAATTTATATGGGTTTGGAAGAGTTGTCCTCTTCATACTTGGTTTATCAACTATTTCATTGAAAATGATGTTTTAAGTGCTAAAACATGAACAACCTTCTTACAGAATTTATCTCGTGAATTCTAAAGGGTCTTGTAAAAATTATTCCTTTTTTTGTGTAATATTTTCGTAGAGTAATATTATAGATTTTCCTACAAAAGAATTTTAAAAATTAGAAATGTATAGTGGAATAAGTGCGCATACAAGGAGGTAGAAACAACTTATAAAAAACTAAAATAGTGAACATGGACCATGCATGTAATACTCCTTAGAAGGGAAAACTAAAAAGTATAAATTTTCAATTAACGATGAAATATTTTTGTTGTGTTTCACTTTGTGATTGAAAAACATTAAAATTTGACTTGTAAATAATTTTATAAAAATAATATAATTTTTTAAAAAACTCAATTAAAGTTTGGCAATTTAGTATACTTAAGCTCTTAAAAATATAATTTTTATCATTTAATATGTGTTTCATCATGATTTTATTGTGAGACATATTTTGCTATAGGTAAAAAAAAAAGTGCAAAAAAAAGTGGGACATAGTCATATGCTTTGACCATGACATCAAAATACTTAATCTACTCATGGGATTTAAAAACTCAGTCATAATTTTAGAATTAGTTTTTCAGTCAATAAAAATCAAGTACCCTTCCATGAAACCCCAATATGCTCACAAGACCTTGCGAGATTGTAAAATGTAGAATGATTTAATAGGTGTTTGTCTTATGCCTCTAGTGCTATCATTTCCATGGATTGTATAACAATTTTAAAAATAGTCTCCCATGTGTATAATATGGTAATGTATGGAGTCATTTTAATCCCAGTATTATAACCCTTATACTATCAATACTCTAATCCATACAATAGATAAATTTTATCTACATTTCTCTAAATAATCCAAATCTAATTTAGGTATGGGGATTATCTTAAGAAAAATAAATTCCATTTCATTCAATTATTGGAAATATATTTTTAGTGATCACATTAAGTAAGTAGCAAGTATTACTTACTAGGTATAATATAGGTTATTTGTGTGATATTGAGTGTGCAATTGGATTATATAAATAAGTAATCATTATAGACTATGGATTGTATGGTTACTTGTGATAATCATTGAATCTTTATTTGTAGGACTTAATTATCCTATATGTAATGTTGAGTATAATTATATTTTATAAATACCTTCTTATGGTATGAATTAAGTTTTCTCATAAATAGAAGAGTTATAAAATCAAGGGATTACCCATAATTTTAATTATTTATTTATTGTTCAAGGAGAATATGTACAATTTATCTCTCTCAATATTTTCATTATTCTAATAATACCACTTCAGAAGGAAATTATATTTTTAGTTGTTATAATGACATATGAAATCTATACATATTAGTGTGAAATTCATACTCATTTCTACATATGGAAATATTATTTTGAATCATATACATATTTGTTCCTTATTTCATGCAATCATCTTGTATTATTTATAGTATGAAATCATCCATTTTACTTGTTATAATCAAGTGCAATTTGTTGTTTAAAATCAGGGGATTACCCATATTTTTTTATAGCTCTGAGAGAACATTTACAATTTCTCTCTATCAATATTTTCATTAGTGTAATAAGACCACTTCAGAAGGAAATTATCTATTTAGTTGTTTTAATGATGAATGAAATAATTGTATACATATTAGTGTGAAATTCATAATCATTTCTAGATATGGTAATATCATTTTGAATCGTATACATATTTGTTCCTCATTTCATGCAATCATCTCGTACTATTTATATTACAAACTCATTCATTTTCCTTGTTATCACCAAGTGTGATTTGTTGTTTATTCATGAGAAGTCTAAGTTTTGATATTCACTTCAATATTTGTAATTAGTCTTCCATTTATGCATCTTGATTTTATTCATTTCCCATTGAATTTTTTTATGTGTATGCGTTAAACATATGCAATTATTATTAGATCGAAGATATCATGCACGTTTGTAATATACATTGCAATTCTATATCATTGAAGTGTAGTTTATAAATAAAATAGTAACATGTTACCAATGTTAAAATATTCATTAAAACCTAATCGGATTTCGAGCCCTAAGTGAAATTCAAAAAGAAACCCTAAGTGGCTATCTATTCATAGAGGCGACGACAGGATGACTAAGGGAGGTAGGGCCTTGGCAAATGCAGTGAGGGACAACCCTTTAAATCCTAAGTCGAGCTAGTTGTGGTAGTAGTCAAGAAAATACAAACCCCAATATCAGAAGGAAACAGGGTCCCTTCAACAGTTGGAGCATCTTCAAGTGGCGGATACTGTTTGACTGATAAAGCGGTCTTCCTTTCTTCTGAGGTGGTGGAGGCGGGTCTTACTTCAGACTGGAAAGAGGAATTTCTTGTGAAGATTGGTTTAGTGGAAACCTTGTGGGTGGCACGGGTAAGTATTTTTCCATAGATACTAAAGTATTTTCTCAAAGGGCCCCTGCCCTGAAGCCTGACACTTCCCTTTCTCTTGTTTTCGACGAGGACATGCTAAACATGGTGTGTGAATCTGAGGAAAATAATTCCAGAACAACCATCATATGTCGCTTCAAGATATTTTCACCAAAGCTTTCCAAGTTAAACAAATGGATAACCCATAGATGGAGTCCAAAAATCAAATTCAAAGTGGATCTATTCTTTTGACCTAGAGCTTTCTTCATTTTTATTTTTGTATCTTCTGAAGATAGGGACATAATAGATAACAAATACTGGGTTTGGGAGGAGTACGGTCTCATCGTCAAACCTTGATACCATGCCTTTGATTCTTCAAAAGCATCCTTTCATTCTCAACCCATTTTGGTTAGACTCCTAGGCTTCCCCATTCAACTCCGGAATTTACATTTCTTTGAAGTCATAGCTAATAGGTTAGGGGCTTATGTCAAATATGATGACAATACTTCTTAGCACTTCCATACTACATTTTATCATTTACTGATAGACATGGACCTCTCTCAAAACCTTCGTCGTGAAAATAAACTTTTGATAGATGGTAGAACATGGTTCCAAAATATTTACTTTGAAGGTGTGTCTTTTTGGTGCCATAGATTTTTTAAAACTGGACACTTAATCGCTTATTATGAATCCCCTCTAACTTGATTTTGCCTCCATCACCACCATTTTAGGAAAGATATCCTCATAGGATGATAGTACACAGATGGTTGTTGAGACCCCCTATCCCATTATTCTAGTGAGCCCTAAGGGGCTGTCCTCTCAGAGGATAAAAAATCCTTAACCACAAACTCGTGAAGCGACAAATGAGAATTTATCTCCCTGTATAAAAAGAAAGTATCATTCGATTGAAGGCATTGAAATTATTCTTCCTATAGAATAATATTATGATGTGTGGAAAAAAGTTCATTACAAGAAGAATAAAATAACTTCTTCCACTTCGAAAAGAATTTGTCTCTTTTTCTACTTTCAACTCTTGCCTTTTTTTCTTTTACTTTTTCCAAATGTTAGTTGTGAATCTTATTTGATGTAGTATTGTAGGCCAGTTTCCTTCTTTATTTCTCTTTTGTACTCATTGTTTTATCTATGTTTTGACCCATCTTATTGTACCAAGGTAGGATCCCAATCAAAATACCTTTTTCTATTAATAAAAGAAAAATAATCAAAAGAAAATCTTATTAGCTTTAAATCTAAATTTTAAAACTTGATAACCTTGGATACAATATATTTGACCTAATGACTTATATATGTGACTACTTATACCATTCAAAAACCATACACATCAAGAATAAGTTCATAGATTTATTACATGTTTATCATTAATTTTGTGTTTAAATTTATAATTTTATTTTAATTTCTTTTTTTGGTTCTTTAATTTATATTAATAATTAATGGTCCATGTTTAATTTATTTCTCTAGCTTATTATTTTTTTTAAAACATCCAATGTATATAAGTGTATGTATATATGTATGTGTATCATATATATATGTATATCTATTATATATATATATATATATATAGATATGTATATGTGTATATATATATATGTATATATATAGATATATATCTATATATATATATATATATGTATATATATGTATATATATAGATATATATCTATATATATACATATATATATATATATACACATATACATATCTATATATATAAATATATATATATATATACATATATAAATATATATATATATATATATATATATATATATATATATATATATATATATATATATATATATATATATATCTGTATATTTATGCGTGTGTGCGCATGTGTGTGTAAATAAATGGGTATGTACATATGTATATACATATTTACATACATACATGTATTTGTACACACACACGTGTATGTTTACATATACTATATATCTATCTATGTACATGTATATATTTATGTATGTATTTATGTATGTATGTATATATATGATATATATATATAGTTACATACATACATATATACATGTACATAGATAGATATATAGTATATGTATACACACAAGTGTGTGTTTACATATACTATATATCTATCTATGTACATGTATGTATGTATGTATGTGTATACACACAAGTGTGTGTTTACATATACTATATATCTATCTATATACATGTATATATGTATGTATGTATGTGTAATATGATATATATATATATAGTTACATACATACATATAAAAGTATGTATGTAAATATGTACATGTGTACATGTATATATGTTTATATGTATACACTTTTATGTACATGTATATACTTTTATATACATACAAACATATATACATGTACACATGTACATATTTACATACATACTTTTATATGTATACCCACAAGTGTGTGTTTACATATACTATATATCTATCTATGTACATGTATATATGTATGTATGTAACTATATATATATCATATACATACATACATACATACATACATATATACATGTACATAGATAGATATATAGTATATGTAGACACACGCTTGTGTGTATACATATACATGTATGTATGTAAATATGTATATACATATGTAAAAACCCATTTATTTACACACACACATGCACATGCATGCATATATATATATATATATGTATGTATATCTATCTATCTATCTATTTATGCATGTGTGCGCATGTGTGTGTAAATAAATGGGTTTTTATATATGTATATACATATTTACATACATACATGTATATGTATACACACAAGTGTGTGTTTACATATACTATATATCTATCTATGTACATGTATATATGTATGTATATGATATATATATAAATACATACATACATATATACATGTACATAGATAGATATATAGTATATGTAAACACACAGTCGTGGGTATACATATAAAAGTATGTATGTAAATATGTACATGTGTACATGTATATATGTTTGTATGTATGTATATATATAATATAGATACATACATATACATACACACATATTTACTTAAGTTTTATGTTTTTGTAGTATTATTAGCTAGATAAATAAAGAGTGAGATTTTGTATTTGTATGTGTGTGGGAGAGAGAGAGAGAGAGAACATAGTGAGAGTAAAGAGAGATATATAAAAAAATGTTTTCATTCTTAATTTGTCAACGTGTGTGTTGTGTTAGAAACTAGAGCGTATGCAATAGGAAATGTGTCATATATTTGGCTCAGAATTAAATCACTTTTGTGGGAATTGTTAGAATTTATGTAGCTATGATTTTTGAGTAAAAATGTATTATGCACATAATTTTTATCAATTATTTATTTGGTAATCCTAGTTTACTAGTGTGTATGTTTTTACACACACACACACACACACACACACACACACACACACACACACACACACACACACACACACACACACACACACACACTTGTAGAGTTTTCATCTAAAATTATATTCGAGAACATATCAAAAAATAATAAGAAACACTAGGGTGAAGGAAGTAGGATCCAAGAAGATTAGGTAAAACGAAGAAGAGACATATAAGAATAATATGTAAAAAATGCTTCTACTAAAATTTCACCAGAGCTTTTCTACTCAATACTTCCTTAAAACATGCAAATAAATCAAATATATAGAGGACTTCAAAAATTTATAAATTCTTGATCAATATAGTAAAAAAAAACTTTTCATGGGTAGGAGAGAAGATTTGACAATAAATTGGAAATATTCTCCATGTCCTTTATGCTAACAAAATTTGTCAGACTTAATTTGGTAGTTGATATTACACAAATCCAACCACTCCCCCTAGATGTAAACTACCACGAAAATACACCCAGACATTCTCTAAGATACACAAATGTATCATTTTGTAAAGGATTCATGAAAATTTCGGCAAAATGGTGTTCAACACTGCCAAATTCAAGATATATCTCGCCATTGTTGAAAAGTTCCTTGATGAAGTGATATTTGGTGTCAATGTGCTTGCTTGACTTATGGAACACACAATTATTTGATAGTGCAATTTTTGAATTGTTTTTGTGGAAGATATGTGTTGCTTCTTATAAATATAATGTTCAAAATCTTCTAGAATTATCTTCATCTGTACTCCGTAATAGGATACTAATGTGGTTGTTACATATTCAGTTTCTCTGGACTAGAGAGTGATAATGTGTTGCTTCTTGGATGCCCAATAAGACTACATGTAAGCCAAAATTATATACATAACCAGACGTACTTTTCCTATCATCATTTCTATCTACACATTCATTGTTTGTATATCTAATTAATTTCAAAACATCAGATGGTGCATACCAAATTCCATAATTTTTAGTACTGAGAACATATTTTTAGTATCCTCTTTGTTGTAAAACTTGTGTCATTCTTAGGGAGTTTGAATGAACCTTCATATGAGAATGAATCCATATATTATGTATGGCCTTTTTTCCATCAAGTACATTAGACTTTCGAAAATTATTTCTACAATTTTGGATCAACATTAGATCGTTATTCTCTTTGCTTAGTTTGAGACCCATAACAACTTGTTTTATTTATGGATTACTATTCATCATATTAAATTTCTTTAACACATCATTTTCATACATGGAGTTATATATGTAGATGAATTATTTAGATTGTGTCACTTTTATTCGTAAAAACTATTTCATCAACCCTAGATCTGTCATTTTGAATTCCTTCTTCAGTGTTGACATAAACAAGTTAATAGACAATTTTTTAGTGAATAAGAGGGCATCAAAATACAAACAAACTATTAAAATCTAACCTCTATTATTTATCTTGATGTATACTATTGGCTGACAGCTGCTTTTCTCAAATCCATTTTGTAGAAAATATGAATCTATTCTGTTGTGCCAAGCTCTCGGAGCTTGCTTTAGGCCATACAATGCCTCTTTTAGTCTACATAATTTATGCTCTTATCGATATATTTCATGTCCAAGTGAATGTTGAGAATAAAATTCTTATTTTATAAAACCATTCAAGAATAATGACTTGACATCCCTTTAGTATACCTTCGAGTTGTTTTGGGTTTCTATGGATAAGACAATTCTAACTGTGTCAAGTCTAGCTACCAGTGCAAAGGTTTCTTTGCAATAAATTCCAAGTTATTGTTAGAATACCTTTAACACTAACCTTTCCCTATCCTTTTCCACATTCACATATGCATTGAATTTGGTCTTATAGGCCCACTTAACACCAATAATATCATCCCCTTATGGCAGATTGAATAAGTCCCAAGATTGATTATTTTTAATGGAATTCATTTCTTCATCCATAGCTTTTATCCATTCTTTATTTTCTACAAAATCTTCAAACTAAATAGGGCCACCTTATGAAAATGATGCAAAATAAGAGTATAAGTCTTCATCTTACTCAACTTGATCATATATCTCCCTCAAACTTATTATCTTATTGGAAGCGTTTCTGAAATGATATCTGAGTTCTACTAATGTTGGGTTGGAGGAATCACTATTTTATGGACTTCTAGTTCCTACATACTGTGAGGGTTCGCTAAGATGAGTTTTTATTCTAAGTCTCTGCTGAAATTATCTCTTGACGACTTCTTTGAGGGTTATAAGACGTCAGTGCATTTTGAGAAGTTACTAATGTACTCTATTTACTAGCAGGGCCGTAGACTAGAGTTATTGCTGGAGCAAGCCCTTGTGGATATGGTGCATTATCTTGTGAACATTTTTGTTCAAATTCATATTCTTCTTGAGATACCTCTCTTAGAGATACCCAACTCTTGATCAATAATTCCATCACAGGATTCATTCTCTATAAAATCAACATCTTTGCTGATAATAACCTTCTTGGTGATGGGATTATAATATCTTTTAGGCCTTTGAATCCTTACTTTAACCTATAAAAATGTATTTTTAGACTTTATCTTCCAATTTCTTTCTGAATTATTTAGGCACTAGTACATATGCAACACATCTAAAAACTCTTAAGTGTGCAACACTGTGATTTCTTCCACTCCATGCTTATTTAGGAAACTTTTCCCTTACAATTTTTTTGGCACATGTTTGATAGGTAGTTTATGCATGCAACCTCTTCTACCCAATACTCATTTGGATTTTTTTTCCTTCAGTAGACTCCTTGAAATTTCCATGAGAGTATTTTTTTTATTTTTTCTATACCATTTTGCTAAGGTGTATACCTGGTTGTGAGTTGCTTCTACATTCCATTTTCCTTTATAAAATTTAAGGATATCTAGACTCATCTTGAGTTCATCAAATTGTATATTGGCGTAGCAACTGATTAACACGATGAGATCCATCTCCACCATAAATTTGAGCTTTTGGTGTGACGGCAAGTCATGTAGCTCTGATACGAGGCAGTTAAGCACGCTGCCCCCAGAGTAGTTCTAGGATGGGTGACCTCCCAGGAAATTCCTGGTGTCACTTCCTCTTAATATGTCATTAGGCCTGATTGGGTGTATACCCGGCTCCATCATGCAGGAGGGTATTGGTGTAGCAACTAATTAACACGATGAGATCCCTCTCCACCTTCAGTTTGAGATTCTGGTGTGACGGCAAGTCGTGTAGCTATGATACCAGGCAGTTAAGCGTGTCGTCCCCAGAGTAGTTCTGGGATGGGTGACCTCCCAGGAAATTCCCAGTCTCACTTCCTCTTAATATGCCAGTGGGCCTGATTGGGTATATACTCGGCTCCATCGTGCATGAGGGTATTGGCGTAGCAACTGATTAACATGATGAGATCCTTCTCGAGCATAAGTTTGAGCTTTTGGTGTGATGGCAATTCGTGTAGCTTTGATACCATGAAAGAGTTGATGGATCATATCAAAAATTGTGCACTACAAAGAAGTTGAACTCAAGTTGAATCAAAATAGCTCCAGCATAATCACAAGTAAGAATCGATCAATAACTAAATAAACTTGCATAACCGAACAAAGTTTGTTCATAAGAAAAATACAGCAGAGTGTCATGGCATGCTCATAAATGAATAGTAAAGGGGTACATATAGGGTGTTGAGTAATCCTAGTGAAAGACACACATGAAACCCTAAAGCTAACCCTAAACCTAACCCATGCGAGATGACCCTCCAATATGAGAAGAGGACAGATAGGATAAATCACACTAACAAGATATACTAGCCACCTCTGTCTTTTATAAGCACCTTGATAAAATGAATACTCTACTTCTCTACAAGGACCTTTAATTCCTTAAAAGTCTCAAAAACATATTATTTGTGCTATCGGAAGTATACCCATGTCTTCTGACTGAAATCATTGATGAAGGTAGAAAAATACATGCTTTCGCCCATTGAGGGTGTATCCATAGGTAAAGATAGGTATGCACCGATGATTTCAAGGGGCTGGTGAAGTTTATATGCCTTTCCAATTAGAAATATTTCCTTGTGATGCTTAGAAAAAATGTAACTTTCACACGTTCTTTTAGGCAGATTGATTAATGGTATTGCATTCACTATGTTCTTCTTGTGGAGCCAATTTATGCATTTAAAAGTAAGTGTCCAAGCCTTAATTTTCAAATCCAAGCATGATTTTCATTATTTACTTGGAGTTCATATGGATATTTTATGCTTGGAAATCTTCGTTCAGTGAGGTATTGAAATTTCATAGGTGATTTAGAGTTAGCATCCTCTAGGCTTAAAAATCCTCCTTTAAAATATTTTTCTTCACCCATAGGTGGTTAAACCTTATCTCCCACTAGGTTCAAACCTTCTCCTTGAAAATATTTTGCTTCACCCATTAGTTGTTGAACCTTAATGCCCGCTAGGGTCAAACCTTCTTGAGAAAAGTTTTGTTCCTTCCTGTTTTGGAATATCCTAACGCCGACTAGGGTTGAGGAACCTTATCCTTGAAAATATTTGCTTTCATCCTTCTTTGAGAAATACATAGTGCCCTCTAGAATTGAAATTTTTTGTTGAGAACATCATTGTACAAATTTTATTAGAATAACCTTAGTGCTCGATAGGGTTGAGGAACCTTCTTGAGAAAAAAATCTTCTTCTTGTTTCTTTGGAAGTTGCCTAACGATTGCTAGGGTTGAGGAACCTCTTTGAGGAAGATTTTTGTCTTCCTATTTATTTAAAAGATATGTAGTGACCACTAGGGTTGAGGAACCTCCTTGAAAACATTTTTTATCTTCTTTCTTTGGAAGATTCCTAACGACTGCTAGGGTTGAGGAACCTCCTCAAGGAGAATTTTTCCAATCTAGTTTTTTTAAGAGCTAGAAACCACTAAGATCCAAGACCCTCCTTCAGTGATATCTCCATGACCAATACAGGAATAGGAGATAGCGACCACTAAGGTCAAATCACTTTATATTATCAAAGGGACCATTCAATTTCTTATCATTTCTACCTTTTCTATAAACATGTTACTTTGATTTCAATCTAGAAAAATAGATTTTCCTTCCTCAAAATACATTTTGTATCCTTTCTATAAAAAATTACCTATCCTCATGAGGTTGTGTTTCATCCCATGGACATAATAAAAATCTTGAATGAACTTATTTTATCCTTATTTTGTCTTAATATTTATCATACATTTTATAATTACTGAAACTTTGATTTCATTACCTTGTTTTACCTCTGACTAGACATATTTGTCCATATTAGAAAAAAATTCTTTTGAACCTGTAATGTTGTTATTACAACAAGAATCCAGGAACCAGAAATATTTTTTTCTCTCTTTAGTAACATGACAAGTTATAAAAATAGAGCTAAGATTTGAACTTCTAGAATTACATTCATTTGAAAAAATTGGATTTTATTTTCTTAAATCATAGTATTTTTTTGACATTCAATAGCATAATTCCAATACTTTTTAAAATAATGACATTTTCTATTAGATTTATCATACTTTTCTTCCTGCGATAAGTTGTCGTAATGATTGTGAGAATAACTTCTTCCTCTTCCTCTACTTGAAAACAAGATTGAGCTAGATCTAGTGGAGCTATCTTGATCACTTGAATGTGGAGTTCTACCTCCTCTTGCATGAAATCTTCCTCTTCCTCTTCCGTTCATAAATCTTCCTTTACCTCTACTAACTAAAACCTGGCTCTTAAAGGCATGTTCTACAATGGATTTTCCAGATCTATTAAGTCATTATTCATTGGATAGTAGATATCCCATTATCTCATCAATAAAGAGATAATTCAATTCCTTATACTCTTCAATGAAAACAATAATGGAGTCAAACTTGGTTTATAGACTCCTAATGATTTTTTTTGTGATCCTCTGGTCTTCTAAGGTATCTCTATGGGACATAATCTAATTTACTAAACCTATCACATGCGTAAAAAATGAATCAACACTATCAAACTCTCTCATGTGAATATTCTAAAAATATCTCTTCAAATTTTGTTGTTTAGCAAGTTTTACCTTACTAGTGCCTTGATAGGTAGTTTCTAGGATATCCCATGCTTTCTTAGACCTACTGGTTACGGCTAATCTAGAGAATATAGAAATTTCTATACCTTTCTTTATAAAAACTAGAGCTTTTGTATCCCTTTTCATATTTTATTGAAGAAGTTCCTTGTCTATTTGTGACAAATCATTATATGTTGCTTGATATGGTGGTTCTAGGAAGCCATTTTTGATAAGATCCTAAGTGTCTTAACTGCAGAAAAAGTGTTTTCATTCTAATATCCCAATAATGCTAACTTATTTAATTAAAAATAGGGATTTGGTGTTGGATTAGACACTTGATAGTTCCATCCATGGATAAAAATGTAAAGCATAGATAAAATCAAGAAAATCACACATATTTGAAATGGAAAAACTGTAACCTATAAGCAATGCGAGAAGAACCTTCGTAGGTTTTAAATTGTGCACCCAAGATGAGGATTTTCAATCTGATACTTGATGATGGAAGTAGGATGAAAACAGATAAGGTTAAATAGAGAAGAGATATAGAAAAATACTATACAAAAAAAAAATCTATTAAAATTACGCTAGAGCTTCGCTGCTCAATTATTCCTTACAAAATGCATACAAATGACTCAAATATATGGAGGACTTTAAATATTGATAGTTTCTTGAGAAAGTGAGAAAACATTAAATGTACATAGGTAGGAGAGAAGATTTTAGAATAAATTGGAAATATTCTCCAGGGCCTCAATGTTGATAAAGTATGTTAGACTTAATTTGGTAGTTAAGATTACAAAAATCCAAACAAAAGAGAATTGAAACAAGTCCTCACACAAAAACTTGACCAGATTTGTAATACTACAGTTTTGGAAAACCAAAAATATATTTCTATGGCTTTAAAAAAAAACCCAAGATACCAAAAACTTAGAAGAGAAGATTAAAAACTAGAGAGGTGAGAGATAATGAGGGGAGGTAGAAATATTCATATTTTAATATATAATAGAATATATTTTCTTACATGTATAATTTGGTTAATGAAAAAAAAAATCTAAGGGAAAAAGGGTCAAGAAATGGACATTTCAATAAAAGAGAACTTAAATGCACAGACAATATTTTGTTTTGGACATATAAATACACTAAAACTATAGCAAACCATTTGTTAATGTTAATATTAACGAGATGTGAATGATTTGGTATGGAAGGTAAAATTATGTACAAATTGCTCATATTCACATATCATAAGGAATTGATTTATTGGTAAAGGTTATTGGAAGTAGGTAAATATTATTTGTGGTTGTATGAGTTACAGGTCTACCAAAAATTTACACAACATCCATGTCTTCAAAATATTACACAACTTGCACAAGTGGATATGGAATGTTACTATGAAGAGATTATCAATTGTATAGACCGACATATGATGTGTAAATAGGGTGCATGCCTACGTAAGAAAAGGGGAAGAATGGTTTGTAGGTAAGATGTTCAAATTTTTGAATAATTAAATTTAAATTAAAAAAATATGTGTTAAAAAAATAATAATGGATTATTATGTTTTGCTTGTATAATTAACCATGAACATTGAATCTCAAGGGATCAAAGTTATATCAAGACTCAAAGAAAAGAGAGAATTTTTTTGAACCTGCTAGAAATGATGAAAGAGTAAATAAACACAATCCCTACATATGGAAATTGTTGAGATAAAACATAGATTGGAAACATATTCTTTCCATGCATGCCATAATAAAGTACATTATAAGTTATGCAACAAAAATAGAGAAGAGTTAAGAAACTTATCATGAAATATTGATGCCGATTAAAAACATTAAAAACCCAAATGAAATGGCAGCAAGATCATATAGGAGACTTCTAACTGAAACAATTGTTGAAAAATACAGTAGCAAACAAGAAATGTGTCACATATTGTTGGAGCTTTCATTGGTAGAGAACAATAGATTATTTCTCAATTTAAATGTTTCACATGAGGTGTTGTAACTGGTAATAACAATTGATGAAGATGACAATGAAGAACATGTAAAAACTTTCACTGACAGGTACAAGAGTAGGCCCTTTTCCATGGAGAGTGTGTCACTTATTGATGTTGTTAGATCTTGGACGTATAATTCAAGGAGAAAAAAATATACCAAATGAGATGTTCGGAGTTTAACAACTATTGTGAGACTATTTCCAAGGTTTTCCTCCATCCCTTCACGTGAATCACATAAGTGGGTTGATTATTGTTAGTTTGAATTGTTTCTTTACAATCTTTTTCGTGATATAGAGAGAGATATCAGACTTTATTCTGATTCCATAAGTTCAAATTGTGATACCTTCAATTATAGCCCATGGCATGTCGAGAGGAGGACTTCTATGGAAGACATTGATAATGAGAGTGATTCTAAAGATGAAACTAATCAACATATTCAACAAAATACAAAAGAACGTGAATGGAAAATTATATGTGGGCTTCATCGCACTCAAAATTTTCATGTGACTAAAATAAATATGTTGTGGAGAAGATATATTGACATACAAGCAACATGGAATGTTGAATATCGAGGTGAAGAATAAACAAGTAAAGAAATAAAATTCATAACAAACATGTAAGATAATGGGTTGGTTATAGATGATGAATTAGCCCTACATTTCAATTATGACACCTTGGGTGCTAAAAAATCAAACACTTGATATAATAATGACACATTATAATCAACATCAAAATAACACGCCATTGCTTATGATAGTTCAAGGAACAATATGAACTGCAAAATCTTGTGCATGATTGGGGTGATTAAAAAAGCAATTTTTTATGCATAATTTCAAGGAAATTCTCCTCTTATTTTACTTACACCGCCAGGAGTTGCAACATTTAATATTCATGCCTTAATGATCCATTCGCAACTTCAAATCCCTACTTAAGATGTTTATGAATTAGAATGCTCAAGACTTACAACATTCTAATAAGAGATTTTCCAGATAAAATATACATGGATTGATGAAAAGAGATTCATTGGAAAATGTTTGCTACAAAACATAGACTCCCGACTTCGTCAAGCATTCCCTGAAAATGAAGACACCAATTTTGGTGGTTTTCCTATGATTTTGGCAGGATATTTGGGGCAACTTCCTTTTGTTACACAATAACCACCATATAATAGTAATGTACATGTACATATGCTAAGGGAATCATTCACAATAGTTGTTAAAATTGATAAGGTATTTAGAAAAAAAGGAGAAAACAAATACCAAAAACGTTTTCGATGAATTCTCACAAATCTCGGAGATACGAATCCAACACTGGATGATTGCAGGTTATTAATGAGTAGAAAAAATTTAGCATTATAAAAATCTAGTCATGAAGAATTCAATAATAATATTTACCTTCTCACGATAAAGATTAACATGAATAACCACAACAACAAAAAATTACAATTGTTAAAGAGACCTATTGCATATAGCATTACAACTACACCAAGTACTACCAACACACTGAAAACATGACCAAATGATGAAATTGATGTTGAATTATTAATTATAATGTGGTAAGGGTTATGTTAACATCCAATCTATTGGTGCTCAATTTTATCTTGCCCCATTTGTCCTTGAAATTATTCAGTTTGCAGGCTCTATCATGTTTTCTATCTCCCTATATTGATGCATGAAACCTATGTCCTCAATTTGGCTTCCATGATCAGTCCATTCCTTGGTTGAGGATCACTTAAAATATAGAACAAAAAAATTTGTCCCTTTGTCCATGTGAAATGAATCTATAACTTGGGGCTAAAACTCAGGTATTTTCCTTCCTTCTGTTTTCCATAGTCGCGTTTTATTGTCCCTATCATTTTTGTCCCAAATATATGTGGAAACATGATTGGATGCAGATAAGGGGATCATATTTGGGCTTTATAACATTTCCAATTCTCTATCCTTGAATAAGGATTCATTTTCGGGCACAAACAATGATTTTCTTGTATTTTACGGTTTGATGGGTGTATTTTTCGGGGTCAAATTCATATCTCAGCATCTGTGGAAATGTGGAACTTTTTGGTTGGATGCAGCTCAACATGGAACTTTGACACTCTAAGGCCTACTTCAGACTCAAAAATTGTCCATGTGGAGGGCTGGAGCTCATCTGAAAATTCAGCTTTTTGTTTGACCTTAGAATTGCGTTAGGGAGACATGTGGAGGTTTTTGTTGCCTTTCCTAGAATTAGACAAATTTTTAATGTAATCGATACAATTTTTGTAGACCATGAACACGTGGAGAGCCAGTGCTCATTTGAGAATCCACCTTAGGGTCCCACCAGAACAATTATGACAGAGAGACATGTGGAGGCTTCCGCTAGCTCCGCTCTATACTTAAAATTTTCAAAGCAATTTTGAAATTCTTGGCAAACGTGGAGGGACCGCGCCTATTTTGGGACCGCCCCCTAATTTTTATTTTGAAGAAATGCCAGGAGGACACTTGGAGGATTTCTCTCACTTTTCCCTTGCTTGGAATTTTCAACGACGAAATAAAAATGTCTCAAACCCTAGGCACATGGTGCCTTCCGTTGATCCTTCAACTTTTTTAAACAACTTTTCCAGACTGAGACATGTGGTAGCCTGCACTTGTTTGGGGTCTCTGATTTTGGGGACTATCTCAAAATGCGCCATTGAGACACATGGAGGCTTCCCCTAGCTCCTTTCTTACTAAGACTTTTCCAAAGGCCAAAAGACATTTTTCTTGGGCCCAAAGCACGTGGAAGGCCCGCGCTTTTTTGGAAACTTTCCCATGTACTTGTCCTTTGTAGTTGTGCCAAGGAAACATATGGATGGCTATAATATAAATTAGAGAAGGAGTAGAATCAACGGTTGTGCATTTCACTTTTTTTTTCACCTTTTTTTCTCCAAGACTCCTGGAGATGCGAATACGAACTATTTTTCATCATTTTTTGATGAAATTCCTTGTCGTTTTTGTGTACAAAGTTCCATTGAATGGATTTGAAACTTATTTTTTTAGTCCAAGGATTGTTAAAGTCAATATTTTGAAGTTGGAATTGCTTAGGCACTTACAAAAATGGGAATTACCAGAGAATATGGACGTGGGGTAGAATTACAGAGAAAAGAGAGGGAAAAGGATGAAATGATGAAGGTTGCAGGATCAAAAGATGAAAAGGGTGTTGCCTCGAGAGCGAATAGGATTACCTGTCAGATCCAGCTGCACAGAGCCTCCTGAAAATGATTAAATTACATTTCTTGCATGACAGAATTAGCATGATCCGAAGGACTCCCAGAAAGTTGTGGCATGGAATCCTAATCATTAGTCAAGGGCCTAAAAAATGTGATCAGTTCATAATTGGTCCACCTGGTAGCTTTCGGATGTAAATTTGTTAAACGTCACTTTCTGAGGGAAATTGGTAACAAGTAAAGGTCCCTTGAATATTCTTATCTTTTGGGGGGAAATTGAGTGAGTGAAATGTATAAATACAATGAGAATACTCTTATAAAGGGTTGAGGGTTGAATTCTTAAGAGAAAATTAGAGAAATTCATCTTCCTGAGAGACCAATCCGAGATACCTGGTTAATTCCTTATGGGTTATATTTTCTATCATGTCAATTTGGTTGCAAATGTATAGCCATTGATGAGCACTGAGATTCCTCTAGAAGCTTTCCCCTGCTTATAATGAATCTAAGCAATTTTGAATTTAATTTGTGTTCAATCTCTAGCAATTTGTGTCTTCTTTGTTTCAGAAATTCTGCAAATGGTTTATTTTGTTCCTTTTACAATCTTACATTGAAATATTTGTGAAATCACACAGGATATCATCCCTATGAAAATTTAGTGGCATTTACAATATCATTTCAAGAAGAGCCTTCATCTTGTGATGAGATAAACAAAATTAAAATCACTCCACTTTCATTTGTTGATAAATATTGTCTATAAGTCTTTGGGTGTACCTTAGGCATGATTGATCAGAGATTTTTGTGTTTAATTGATTCTTTTAACTGGAGCCTTCGTGATAGATTCTCAAAGATTGTGTGAAAACGTGCTGATTTGGGCATCCGTTGAAGCACACCTTCTGGTTGAAGGAACGTCTTTATTATTCTGAAGCTTTCTGTTGTTGAGTTGTCCATTGTTGTGAATTTTCTCAGAGATCTGTTATAATCAACTTTATCCTTCTTAATCTCCCACCAAAATTATTCAAAAACCATGAGTTCATGATGAACTAACTTTGTTTTCCCTATTTATGAATAAAGGAACAAAATCTATTTACTAAAATATGCAGAACAATCAGGATCCCAGAATGTCTTCAGTAACATTCTTCTTGTTTTGAAAGTATCTCCATCTTTTAGAAGTGACAACTCTTGAGAGTTAAGTTATGGAGTATTGACCGTACTTTCCCAATGTTTTCTTCATAAAACTTGTGTAAAGAAGGATATCTCCATCTCCTTCATCAAACAGAGGTTACACTAAGGGTTCTCTCATCCTAGTTTAAGAGGCACAACCTAAAATAGTGAGGAAAGGTCAAATCCTCTTGAGGGTGTTATCCATCTCTCCACAAATCTAAGTGACCAAGGGCCAGTTAGATCTCATCCCCTGCTACAAAATGAAACACACTATGATCTATCTGTTTCTAAGCTCCATGTCCAATCTGTGATGCTGCTCAACTTCAAAAGGACAATAAATTTGGATACTAACACCCGTGGCGCTATTTTCGGGGACTGATTTGCATTTTTGGGGACCTAATTTGTTGATTTGTTACAAGTTCATATCCATTTGGATTGTCAACAACACTTTTGGTACCATTACCGGGGACTGATTTGCATTGCCGGGGACCTAATTTGTTGATTTGTTATCAGTTCATATCCATTTGGCCTATCAAAAACACTAGTGGCACCATTGCCGAGGACTAATTTACATTATCGGGGACCTTATTAGCGTTGCCGAGGATGATTTGTTGATTTTTTCCCAGTTCATATCCATTTGGCCCGTCAACAACACTCGTGGCACCATTTTCGGGGACTCTTTGAAGTATTTTACAAATGTAGTACATACAGACCTTGGTAATGTTTCTTACATGATCTAAGTGCAAATACATTGCTGAAGCATCATTATATGTTCATATCTGTAAGAATTGTTCAAATTTTTAAGTTCTGAGTGCAATATTTCCAGCTTATACATTTATTGCACTAAAATTTGTATCCTCATTGATAAATTTGGGTAGAAGAAGAGCATATCTTGTAATCTTTGCATGAATCTAGTATTGATAGATATTTGATGGGTCTTTCATAGTGCATTTGCACAAACTAAGGTGCAAATCCTTATTAGTGACTGCATGTTGTTTAAACTCTTAATAAATACCAATGTCTTAACATATATCAAGTAAGATTTTTCACTAATATCTGCAAATCTAGAAGGAAGAATATCTTTCTTTGCCAAGGACTTTGGTAGAAGGTTGTTTCAAGAGTTAGGAAAGTCTTATTTAGAAGGAAGAAGAGTTTAGAAGGTTGTTGGAGATCAAGCATTAAGAAAAGAGATCTCCATTGGTGACACTGATCAACCTGTGATTAAAGATTGCAATACTTCCTCAAGTTCTTCTAAATCAGGTAGTCTCTTTGTTTGATTGAATTCTCCATCTAGATATGGTCCTTATTTTGTATTTGAAATTTTTTCTTCTCAATCAGCCCCTGTATTTTCCAAATCTAATAGAGTTTTCCTAGAAACAAAGCCTTTAAATGGTAGTCATTCTAAAAATTTCATCCTTATACCACACAGACCCCTCACTCCTCATCATTCTATTTCTCCTATAAGATCACCTTCTAAAAAAAATATGGCTCAACCTCCACCTAGAACTCCATTTTTTGTTAATACTTTTGGTCCCATCAATTGTAGAGGTATGGATGGCTATCCAAATATTGTCCCACAAGATGTAAGAACTAGATTGCCTAAGCTTCAAGGAAATAATGTAATCACTAGTGATAAACACTTGAATCTCATTGTCAATATGATGGAGGACTTTGAAATAGAATTTAAGGATGTATACATTAATAAATTTGGATCAGTTTTATAGATGAATAACGTACAATATTAAACACGGAATAATAATATTCATTTAATTCATTCCGGATTCATACATACTGAACAAGCTGCCCATATATAGGGAGATAGTTTCCTATCAAGTAGGAAACAACTCAACCACAAATATCTCCTATTTAGTTGTAATTTTTACTCACGTAACAATACAAAACTCAAATCATATGAGTTGTTAAAACAACTCCAACCAACATATTATTGTTAATATAACAATAATATAATTACTAACATTTGTATTTAATGAATACATATTAATGTAAACATTAATACTTAATTTCCTAACATTCCCCCCCTTAATGTTTACATAGTACAACATATCTTGTTCACTGATTGTAGCCTACCACCTCTGTGTGCTCATGATCAACTCCACAAATGTGCAGCATTGGGCTTGCACAAAACTCGAACATGTGCCAAAGCACATTTCTTCCACTTATGGTTTTCTCCGGCTTCTACCAACAACCTTACCAAATTGGTTTTGCAGGTGTACCAATAACCTTTCACACTTGGTTTTGTAGGATTACCAAAAACCTTACACAATTGGTTTTTACAGGTGTACCAATAACCTTTCACACTTGGTTTTTACAGGTTTACCAAAAACCTTACATCATGATTGCTACAATACTTTTGATCAATATTATACAATGTCACTACAAAAGGGAATCATGTAGGAAATATTGCTTCCAAAACTGAACAATAAAACATAATGGAAATGGAATAATGAGACCATGTTCCCCCCCTCATTGTGAACATTTCACTTATTCAATCCAAAACAGGAACTCTAAAATCATATTACACAAAACAAAATGCAATTCAAAAATGAAACAAAACTCACACACACACTGTCACCACAACTTCATGTGGCCCCGTCGTTGGCGACTGACGAGAGGTCGCTGAATGACCTTCATCCTCCTGTGCCTCCGTCCTCCATTCAGATGTTGCTAACTCAGCAAGATGTGAACATGAAGTGCATTTGTTTCCACATTGATCTTATTCTTTTCTTCCCTCCCGCAATGTGAAACACTTTATTTTTTCCGGACGTCGGGTAACACCGAAAATGCGTCCGTGAGGCAATTTTTTTTTTTTATGATTTTTACAATTAGACGACTCTAACTCTTGATAACAACTGAAAAATCCTAAAATCACCTATATGACATTGAAGGACAATAACACTAAATTGACACAATGACTCAAAATTTATAATGACCTCTTCACCTTCCAAAATACGACTCTTGAATTTGACTTTTGACAATACCAAATGACTTTGACGATATACAACCGACATACAATGACAAATTTTGAAAAAGACCCGTTATTTTGACACAAACACTACAATTTTGAATTGACGATACAAAATCCAATTGAAGATTGGATTTTTACGACTCAAATTTTAGATTACAAAAACAATTAAATACTAGAAAGTATTTTTGACTCCAACTTTAAAAGGATGACATAAACAATATAAAAATAATGGATAACACACTACGGTTATATAAAGGAGAATGGAATGTCCCCAAAAAAAAAACACAAATACCTTCTAAGTTATGATAGTCAGCATTCAGACTCATGTCTTATCCGTTAATAGCTCTATATACACGAACATGTACAGTTTAGATGCTGAACATATGGTAAGTGCATACATGCATTAAACATGCCTCCAATTCTAGCTACTCCTTCCAACGCCTTCTAATTGCCTCGAAGAGGTCTAGAAGATAATCTCAAATTTAATGTTTTCCAATTTCTGACACAACAAATAGTTACACATAGATCAGGACGTCTTCACTATGTCCAACTGAACATAAATTTGATCCCACGTGGCTGTTGGAGGCCGCAATTTTTGATAAAACCTTCTCTTTTAAAAAAATGTGCTCCCTTCTGAGTTGAAAACGCTTCTATAGAAATGATGAGATCTGCAACAATTTTAGAAGACACGGTCATTGGCAGATCTAAAATGGCGATGACGGGTGGACCAAGAAATGTCACAGGAATCGAGATCGATGCAGATCAGAGGATAAATATTCACTCTCAAAAGTAGATCCTGACAATGGAAATAAGAATCACAAGCTGTGTGCCGGATCAGGGAATTCTTCACAAATCAAGCGAATACCCCAAAATTTGAGTTATACCAGTCAAACGTTGATGCGGGTCTATAAGGCTTGAACGCATCCATCTACAGGGTTGATAATTTTGAATAACCGTTGATCAGTGAGACACCTTTCACACGTTCCATTAGAAATACAAGTGAATGTAAATCAAAGTAACGGATCTACTGATCCAACAATTAAACACTCTCAAATCTGATCATGTACACCTTATAACGAACTCTAAGGCACAATAGGTGAATATGAAGATAAGAGAGATTGACGAATTTTGTATACTTCTAGAATCCATAGTTTCCTTAAACATCCATAATATTTCCCTGATCTGATACCAAATATAATTTGGATCAGTTTTATAGATGAATAACGTACAATATAAACACGGAATAATAATTCATTCAATTCATTCGTGATTCATACATACTGAACAAGCTGCCCATATATAGGGAGATAGTTTCCTATTAAGTAGGAAACAACTCAACCACAAATATCTCTTATTTAGTTGTAATTGTTACTCACGTAACAATACACAACTCAAATCATATGAGTTTCTAAAACAACTCCAACCAACATATTATTGTTAATATAACAATAATATAATTACTAACATTTGTATTTAATGAATACATATTAATGTAAACATTAATACTTAATTTCCTAACATACATTTAATTATTTATCCATACTCTAGAAGAAGATGCAACAGATTGGTATAAATCTTTTCCAGATAATTCCATTGATTCTTGGATAGAGATGAACAATGCTTTTAGAATATAGTATGGTGATAAAACAAACCCTAGGTTTCTTTTATTAGATTTTGAAAATATAACAAAATATCCTAATGAATCAGTGCATGACTTCAATACAAGATTTAAACAAAAACTTGAGAAGACTACATGTTAATTTGAGCCATGTGATGAATCATGTCTGATTAAAGTATTCATGATGCATTGATAATAAAGATGCTTAATATTTGAGGGATAAGAATCCTAGAACTTTGACGAAGGCCTTTAACCATGGATTTGAAAATTAGAAAAACATTAAACAGTTGGGAAAATGTCCTAAGAGGGAGGGTGTTAAAATGATCACCCAGGAAGCATCAAATCAAGTAAGGTTGGGGATTTAGGAATGTTATAAAGATTGGCCAGACGATGTCAAAGAAATCCTTACAAAGCATCCAGGGTTAGTCGAGAAAGGAATTATTTAAGAGGTTAGGGTCGAATAGGCAAAAAGGACAAGATCTATTTGTTAAATACATCAAGAGTACAGAAATGATAGAAGATTGAATGAAGGCATGAAAGAGTAAAGGGACAAATGGGAGCTAGACAACCCCATGGTAGGCGAATAAATAGTGAATGATCCTATAAATGCCAGAGTTTGTTGTTGAAGAGACATGAATGAAATTTATTTGGGTGAAAAGTTTCTTACCCTGAAAGAAATGTGAAGGTTAGGTGATAAGATATTGAAGAAGATAATGATGATGATAACATTGATG
>CM034148.1:188351005-188377709 GCA_019776745.2 Taxus chinensis
TCTTTGAGGGTTATAAGACGTCAGTGCATTTTGAGAAGTTACTAATGTACTCTATTTACTAGCAGGGCCGTAGACTATAGTTATTGCTGGAGCAAGCCCTTGTGGATATGGTGCATTATCTTGTGAACATTTTTGTTCAACTTCATAGTCTTCTTGAGATACCTCCCTAGAGATACCCAACTCTTGATCAATAATTGCATCACAGGATTCATTCTCTATAAAATCAACATCTCTGCTGATAATAACCTTCTTGGTGATGGGATTATAATATCTTTTAGGCCTTTGAATCCTTACTTTAACCTATAAAAATGTATTTTTAGACTTTATCTTCCAATTTCTTTCTGAATTATTTAGGCACTAGTACATACGCAACACATCTAAAAACTCTTAAGTGTGCAACACTGTGATTTTCTTCCACTCCATGCTTCTTTAGGAAACTTTTCCCTTACAATTTTTTTGGCACATGTTTGATAGGTGGTTTATGCATGCAACCTCTTCTACCCAATACTCATTTGGATTTTTTTTCCTTCAGTAGACTCCTTGAAATTTCCATGAGAGTATTTTTCTTATTTTTTCTATACCATTTTGCTAAGGTGTATACCTGGTTGTGAGTTGCTTCTACATTCCATTTTTCCTTTATAAAATTTAAGGATATCTAGACTCATCTTGAGTTCATCAAATTGTATATTGGCGTAGCAACTGATTAACACGATGAGATCCATCTCCACCATAAATTTGAGCTTTTGGTGTGACGGCAAGTCATGTAGCTCTGATACGAGGCATTTAAGCACGCCGCCCCCAAAGTAGTTCTAGGATGGGTGACCTCCCAGGAAATTCCTGGTGTCACTTTCTCTTAATATGTCATTGGGTCTGATTGGGTGTGTACCCGGCTCCGTCATGCAGGAGGGTATTGGTGTAGCAACTAATTAACATGATGAGATCCCTCTCCACCATCAGTTTGAGATTCTGGTGTGACGGCAAGTCGTGTAGCTCTGATACCAGGCAGTTAAGCACGCCGTCCCCAGAGTAGTTCTGGGATGGGTGATCTCCCAGGAAATTCCCAGTCTCACTTCCTCTTAATATGCCAGTGGGCCTGATTGGGTATATACCTAGCTCCATCGTGCATGAGGGTATTGGCGTAGCAACTGATTAACACGATGAGATCCCTCTCGACCATAAGTTTGAGCTTTTGGTGTGATGGCAAGTCATGTAGCTTTGATACCATGAAAGAGTTGACGGATCATATCGAAAATTGTGCACCACAAAGAAGTTTCACTCAAGTTGAATCGAAATAGCTCCATCATAATCACAAGTAAGAATCGATCAATAACTAAATAAACTTGCATAACAGAACAAAGTTTGTTCATAAGAAAAAGAAAGTAGAGTGTCATGGCATGCTCATAAATGAATAGTAAAGGGGTACATATAGGGTGTTGAGTAATCCTAGTGCAAGACACACATGAAACCCTAAAGCTAACTCTAAACCTAACCCATGCGAGATGACCCTCCAATATGAGAAGAGGACACATAGGATAAATCACACTAACAAGATATACTAGCCACCTTTGTCTTTTATAAGCACCTTGATAAAATGAATACTCTGCTTCTCTACAAGGACCTTTAATTCCTTAAAAGTCTCAAAAACATATTATTTGTGCTATCGGAAGTATACCCATGTCTTCTGACTGAAATCATTGATGAAGGTAAAAAAATACATGCTTTCGCCCATTGAGGGTGTATCCATAGGTAAAGATAGGTATGCACCGATGATTTCAAGGGGTTGGTGAAGTTTATATGCCTTTCCAATCAGAAATATTTCCTTGTGATGCTTAGAAAAAATGTAACTTTCGCACGTTCTTTTAGGCAGATTGATTAATGGTATTGCATTCACTATGTTCTTCTTGTGGAGCCAATTTATGGATTTAAAAGTAAGTGTCCAGGCCTTAATTTTCAAATCCAAGCATGATTTTCATTATTTACTTGGAGTTCATATGGATATTTTATGCTTGGAAATCTTCGTTCAGTGAGGTATTGAAATTTCATAGGTGATTTAGAGTTAGCACCCTCTAGGCTTAAAAATCCTCCTTTAAAATATTTTTCTTCACCCATAGGTGGTTAAACCCTAGCTCCCACTAGGGTCAAACCTTCTCCTTGAAAATATTTTTCTTCACCCATTAGTTGTTTAACCTTAGTGCCCGCTAGGGTCAAACCTTCTTGAGAAAAGTTTTTTTCCTTCCTGTTTTGAAATATCCTAACGCCGACTAGGGTTGAGGAACCTTCTCCTTGAAAATATTTTATTTCATCCTTCTTTGAAAAATACATAGTGCCCTCTATAATTGAATTTTTTTGTTGAGAACATCATTGTACAAATTTTATTAGAATAACCTTAGTGCTCGATAGGGTTGAGGAACCTTCTTGAGAAAAAAATCTTCTTCTTGTTTCTTTGGAAGTTGCCTAACGATTGCTAGGGTTGAGGAACCTCTTTGAGGAAGATTTTTGTCTTCCTATTTATTTAAAAGATATGTAGTGACCACTAGGGTTGAGGAACCTCCTTGAAAACATTTTTTATCTTCTTTCTTTGGAATATTCCTAATGACTGCTAGGGTTGAGGAACCTCCTCAAGGAGAATTTTTCCAATCTAGTTTTTTAAGAGCTAGAAACCACTAGATCCAAGACCCTCCTTCAGTGATATCTCCATGACCAATACAGAATAGGAGATAGTGACCACTAAGGTCAAATCACTTTATATTATCAAGGGACCATTCAATTTCTTATCATTTCTACCTTTTCTATAAACATGTTACTTTGATTTCAATCTAGAAAAATAGATTTTCCTTCCTCAAAATACATTTTGTATCCTTTCTATAAAAAATTACCTATCCTTGTGAGGTTGTTTTTCATCCCATGGACATAATAAAAATCTTGAATGAACTTATTTTATCCTTATTTTGTCTTAATATTTATCATACATTTTCTAATTACTGAAACTTTGTTTTCATTACCTTGTTTTACCTCTGCCTAGACATATTTGTCCATGTTAGAAAAAATTTCTTTTGAACCTGTAATGTTGTTATTACAACAAGAATCGAGGAACCGGAAATATTTTTTTCTCTCTTTAGTAACATGACAAGTTATAAAAAATAGAGCTAAGATTTGAACTTCTAGAATTACATTCATTTGAAAAAATTGGACTTTATTTTCTTAAATCATAGTATTTTTTTGACATTCAATAGCATAATTCCAATACTTTTTTAAATAATGACATTGTCTATTAGATTTATCATACTTTTCTTCCTGCGATAAGTTGTGGTAATGATTGTGAGAAGAACTTCTTCCTCTTCCTCTACTTGAAAACAAGATTGAGCTAGATCTAGTGGAGCTGTCTTGATCACTTGAATGTGGAGTTCTACCTCCTCTTGCATGAAATCTTCCTCTTCCTCTTCCATTCATAAATCTTCCTTTACCTCTACTAACTAAAACCTGGCTCTTAAAGGCATGTTCTACAATGGATTTTCCAGATCTATTAAGTCATTATTCATTGGATAGTAGAGATCCCATTATCTCATCAATAAAGAGATAATTCAATTCCTTATACTCTTCAATGACAACAATAATGGAGTCAAACTTGGTTTATAGACTCCTAATGATTTTTTTTGTGATCCTCTGGTCTTCTAAGGTATCTCTATGGGACATAATCTAATTTACTAAACCTATCACATGCGTAAAAAATGAATCAACACTATCAAACTCTCTCATGTGAATATTCTAAAAATATCTCTTCAAATTTTGTTGTTTGGCAAGTTTTACCTTACTAGTGCCTTGATAGGTAGTTTCTAGGATATCCCATGCTTTCTTAGACCTACTGGTTGCGGCTAATCTAGAGAATATAGAAATTTATATACCTTTCTTTATAAAAACTAGAGCTTTTGTATCCCTTTTCATATTTTATTGAAGAATTTCCTTGTCTATTTGTGACAAATCATTATATGTTGCTTGATATGGTGGTTCTAGGAAGCCATTTTTGATAAGATCCTAAGTGTCTTAACTACAGAAAAAGTGTTTTCATTCTAATATCCCAATAATGCTAACTTATTTAATTAAAAATAGGGATTTGGTGTTGGATTAGACTCTTGATAGTTCCATCCATGGATAAAAATGTAAAGCATAGATAAAATCAAGAAAATCACACATATTTGAAATGGAAAAACTGTAACCTATAAGAAATGCGAGAAGAACCTTCGTAGGTTTTAAATTGTGCACCCAAGATGAGGATTTTCAATCTGATACTTGATGATGGAAGTAGGATGAAAACAGATAAGGTTAAATAGAGAAGAGATATAGAAAAATACTATACAAAAAAAAAACTATTAAAATTACGATAGAGCTTTGCTGCTCAATTATTCCTTACAAAATGCATACAAATGACTCAAATATATGGAGGACTTTAAATATTGATAGTTTCTTGAGAAAGTGAGAAAACATTAAATGTACATAGGTAGGAGAGAATATTTTAGAATAAATTGGAAATATTCTCCAGGGCCTCAATGTTGATAAAGTATGTTAGACTTAATTTGGTAGTTAAGATTACAAAAATCCAAACAAAAGAGAATTGAAACAAGTCCTCACACAAAAACTTGACCAGATTTGTAATACTACAGTTTTGGAAAACCAAAAATATATTTCTATGGCTTTAAAAAAAACCCAAGATACCAAAAACTTATAAGATAAGATTAAAAACTAGAGAGGTGAGAGATAATGAGGGGAGGTAGAAATATTCATATTTTAATATATAATAGAATATATTTTCTTATGTGTATAATTTGGTTAATGAAAAAAAAAATCTAAGGGAAAAAGGGTCAAGAAATGGACATTTCAATAAAAGAGAACTTAAATGCACAGACAATATTTTGTTTTGGACATATAAATACAGTTAAAACTATAGCAAACCATTTGTTAATGTTAATATTACGAGATGTGAATGATTTGGTCTGGAAGGTAAAATTATGTACAAATTGCTCATATTCACATATCATAAGGAATTGATTTATTGGTAAAGGTTATTGGAAGTAGGTAAATATTATTTGTGGTTGTATGAGTTACAGGTCTACCAAAAATTTACACAACATCCATGTCTTCGAAATATTACACAACTTGCACAAGTGGATATGGAATGTTACTATGAAGAGATTATCAATTGTATAGGCCGACATATGATGTGTAAATAGGGTGCATGCGTACGTAAGAAAAGGGGAAGAATGGTTTGTAGGTAAGATGTTCAAATTTTTGAATAATTAAATTTAAATTAAAAAAATATGTGTTGAAAAAATAATAATGGATTATTATGTTTTGCTTGTATAATTAACCATGAACATTGAATCTCGAGGGATCAAAGTTATATCAAGACTCAAAGAAAAAGAGATTTTTTTTGAACCTGCTAGAAATGATGAAAGAGTAAATACACACAATCCCTACATATGGAAATTGTTGAGATAAAACATAGATTGGAAACATATTCTTTCCATGCATGCCATAATAAAGTAACATTATAAGTTATGCAACAAAAATACAGAAGAGTTAAGAAACTTATCATGAAATATTGATGCCGATTAAAAACATTAAAAACCCAAATGAAATGGAAGCAAGATCATATAGGAGACTTCTAACTGAAACAATTGTTGAAAAAGACATTAGCAAACAAGAAATATGTCACATATTGTTGGAGCTTTCATTGGTAGAGAACAATAGATTATTTCTCAATTTAAATGTTTCACATGAGGTGTTGTAACTGGTAATAACAATTGATGAAGATGACCATGAAGAACATGTAAAAACTTTCACTGACAGGTACAAGAGTAGGCCCTTTTCCATGGAGAGTGTGTCACTTATTGATGTTGTTAGATATTGGACGTATAATTCAAGGAGAAAAAAATATACCAAATGAGATGTTCGGAGTTTAACAACTATTGTGAGACTATTTCCAAGGTTTTCCTCCATCCCTTCACGTGAATCACATAAGTGGGTTGATTATTGTTAGTTTGAATTGTTTCTTTACAATCTGTTTCGTGATATAGAGAGAGATATCAGACTTTATTCTGATTCCATAAGTTCAAATTGTGATACCTTCAATTATAGCCCATGGCATGTCGAGAGGAGGACTTCTATAGAAGACATTGATAATGAGAGTGATTATAAAGATGAAACTAATCAACATATTCAACAAAATACAAAATAACGTGAATGGAAAATTATATGTGGGCTTCATCGCACTCAAAATTTTCATGTGACTAAAATAAATATGTTGTGGAGAAGATATATTGACATACAATCACCATGGAATGTTGAATATCGAGGTGAAGAATAAAAAAGTAAAGAAATAAAATTCATAACAAACATGTAAGATAATGGGTTGGTTATAGATGATGAATTAGCCCTACATTTAAATTATGACACCTTGGGTGCTAAAAAATCAAACACTTGATATAATAATGACACATTATAATCAACATCAAAGTAACATGCCATTGCTTATGATAGTTCAAGGAACAATATGAACTGAAAAATCTTGTGCATGATTGGGGTGATTAAAAAAGCAATTTTTTATGCATAATTTCAAGGACATTCTCCTCTTATTTTACTTACACCACCAGGAGTTGCAACATTTAATATTGGTACCTTAATGATCCATTCGCAACTTCAAATCCCTATTTAAGATTTTTATGAATTAGAAGGCTCAAGACTTACAACATTCTAACAAGAGATTTTCTAGATAAAATATACATGGATTGATGAAAAGAGATTCATTGGAAAACGTTTGCTACAAAACGTAGACTCCCGACTTCGTCAAGCATTCCCTTAAAATGAAGACACCAATTTTGGTGGTTTTCCTATGATTTTGGCAGGATATTTGGGGCAACTTCCTTTTGTTACACAATAACCACCATATAATAGTAATGTACATGTACATATGCTAAGGGAATCATTCACAATAGTTGTTACAATTGATAAGGTATTTAGAAAACAAGGAGAAAACAAATACCAAAAACGTTTTCGATGAATTCTCACAAATCTCGGAGATACGAATCCAACACTGGATGATTGCAGGTTATTAATGAGTAGAAAAAATTTAGCATTATAAAAATCTAGTCATGAAGAATTCAATAATAATATTTACCTTCTGGCGATAAAGATTAACATGAATAACCACAACAACAAAAAATTACAATCGTTAAAGAGACCTGTTGCATATAGCATTACAACTACACCAAGTACTTCCAACACACTGAAAACATGACCAAATGATGAAATTGATGTTGAATTATTAATTATAATGTGGTAAGGGTTATGTTAACATCCAATCTATTGGTGCTCAATTTTATCTTGCCCCATTTTTCCTTGAAATTATTCAGTTTGCAGGCTCTATCATGTTTTCTATCTCCCTATATTGATGCATAAAAGCTATGTCCTCCATTTGGTTTCCATGATCAGTCCATTCCTTGGTTGAGGATCACTTAAAATATAGAACAAAAAATTTTGTCCCTTTGTCCATGTGAAATGAATCTATAACTTGGGGCTAAAACTCAGGTATTTTCCTTCCTTCTGTTTTCCATAGTCACGTTTTATTGTCCCTGTCATTTTTGTCCCAAATATATGTGGAAAAATGATTGGATGCAGATCAGGGGATCATATTTGGGATTTATAACATTTCCAATTCTCTATCCTTTAATAAGGATTCATTTTCGGGCACAAACAGTGATTTTCTTGTATTTTACGGTTTGATGGGTGTACTTTTCAGGGTCAAATTCATATCTCAGCATCTGTGGAAATGTGGAAATTTTTGGTTGGATGCAGCTCAACATGGAACTTTGACACTCTAAGGCCTACTTCAGACTCAAAAATTGTCCATGTGGAGAGCTGGAGCTCATCTGAAAATTCAGCTTTTGGTTTGACCTTAGAATTGCGTTAGGGAGACACGTGGAGGTTTTTGTTGCCTTTCCTAGAATTAGACAAATTTTTAATGTAATCGATACAATTTTTGTAGACCATGAACACGTGGAGAGCTAGTGCTCATTTGAGAATCCACCTTAGGGTCCCACCAGAACAATTATGACAGAGAGACATGTGGAGGCTTCCGCTAGCTCCGCTCTATACTTAAAATTTTCAAAGCAATTTTGAAATTCCTTGCAAACGTGGAGGGACCGCGCCTATTTTGGGACCGCCCCCTAATTTTTATTTTGAAGAAGTTCCAGGAGGACACTTGAAGGATTTCTCTCACTTTTCCCTTGCTTGGAATTTTCAACGACGAAATAAAAATGTCTCAGACCCTAGGCACATGGCGCCTTCCGTTGATCCTTCAACTTTTTTAAACAACTTTGCCAGAATGAGACATGTGGTAGCCCACACTTGTTTGGGGTCTCTGATTTTGGGGACTATCTCAAAATGTGCCATTGAGACACATGGAGGCTTCCCCTGGCTCCTTTCTTACTAAGACTTTTCCAAAGGCCAAAAGGCATTTTTCTTGGGCCCAAAGCACGTGGAAGGCCCGCACTTTTTTGGAAAATTTCCCATGTACTTGTCCTTTGTAGTTGTGCCAAGGAAACATGTGGATGGCTATAATATAAATTAGAGAAGGAGTAGAATCAATGGTTGTGCATTTCACCTATTTTTTCAACATTTTTTCTCCAAGACTCCTGGAGATGCGAATACGAACTATTTTTCATCATTTTTTGATGAAATTCCTTGTCGTTTTTGTGTACAAAGTTCCATTGAATGGATTTGAAACTTATTTTTTTAGTCCAAGGATTGTTAAAGTCAATATTTTGAAGTTGGAATTGCTTAGGCACTTGCAAAAATGGGAATTACCAGAGAAGATGGACGTAGGGTAGAATTACAGAGAAAAGAGAGGGAAAAGGATGACATGATGAAGGTTGCAGGATCAAAAGATGAAAAGGGTGTTGCCTCGAGAGCGAATAGGATTACCTGTCAGATCCAACTGCACAGAGCCTCCTGAAAATGATTAAATTACATTTCTTGCATGACAGAATTAGAATGATCCGAAGGACTCCCAGAAAGTTGTGGCATGGAATCCTAATCATTAGTCAAGGGCCTAAAAAATGTGATCAGTTCATAATTGGTCCACCTGGTAGCTTTCGGATGTAAATTTGTTAAACGTCACTTTCTGAGGGAAATTGGTAACAAGTAAGGGTCCCTTGAATATTCTTATCTTTTGGGGGAAAATTGAGTGAGTGAAATGTATAAATACAATGAGAATACTCTTATAAAGGGTCGAGGGTTGAATTATTAAGAGAAAATTAGAGAAATTCATCTTCCTGAGAGACCAATCCGAGATACCTGGTTAATTCCTTATGGGTTATATTTTCTATCATGTCAATTTGGTTGCAAATGTATAGCCATTGATGAGCAATGAGATTGATCTAGAAGCTTTCCCCTGCTTATAATGAATCTAAGCAATTTCGAATTTAATTTGTGTTCAATCTCTAGCAATTTGTGTCTTCTTTGTTTCAAAAAGTCTGCAAATGGTTTCTTTTGTTCCTCTTACAATCTTACATTGAAATATTTGTGAAATCACACAGGATCTCATCCCTATGAAAATTTAGTGGCATTTACAATTTCATTTCAAGAAGAGCCTTCATCTTGTGATGAGATAAACAAAATTAAAATCACTCCACTTTCATTTGTTGATAAATATTGTCTATAAGTCTTTAGGTGTACCTTAGGCATGATTGATCAGAGATTTTTGTGTTTAATTATTCTTTTAACAGGAGCCTTCGTGATAGATTCTCAAAGATTGTGTGAAAATGTGCTGATCTGGGCATCCGTTGAAGCACACCTTCTAGTTGACGGAACATCTTTACTATTCTGAAGCTTTCTGTTGTTGAGTTGTCCATTGTTGTGAATTTGCTCAGAGATCTAGTATAATCAACTTTATCCTTCTTAATCTCCCACCAAAATTATTCAAAAACCATGAGTTCATGATGAACTAACTTTTTTTTCCCTATTTATGAATAAAGGAAAAAAATCCATTTACTAAAATATGCAGAACAATTAGGATCCCAGAATGTCTTCAGTAACCTTCTCCTTGTTTTGAAAGTATCTCCATCTTTTAGAAGTGACAACTCTTGAGAGTTAAGTTATGGAGTATTGACCGTACTTTCCCAATGTTTTCTTCATAAAACTTGTGTAAAAGAAGGATATCTCCATCTCCTTCATCAAACAGAGGTTACACTAAGGGTTCTCTCATCCTAGTTTAAGAGGCACAACCTAAAATAGTGAGGAAAGGTCAAATCCTCTTGAGGGTGTTATCCATCTCTCCACAAATCTAAGTGACAAAGGGCCAGTTAGATCTCATCCCCTGCTACAAAATGACACACACTATGATCTACCTGTTTCTAAGCTCCATGTCCAATCTGTGATGCTGCTCAACTTCAAAAAGACAATAAATTTGGATACTAACACCCGTGGCGCTATTTTCGGGGACTGATTTGCATTTTTGGGGACCTAATTTGTTGATTTGTTACAATTTCATATCCATTTGGATTGTCAACAACACTTGTGGTACCATTGCCGGGGACTGATTTGCATTTCCGGGGACCTAATTTGTTGATTTGTTGTCATTTCATATCCATTTGGCCCATCAACAACACTAGTGGCACCATTGCCGAGGACTAATTTACATTATCGGGGACCTTATTAGTGTTGCCGAGGATGATTTGTTGATTTTTTCCCAGTTCATATCCATTTGGCCCGTCAACAACACTCGTGGCACCGTTGTCGGGGACTCTTTGAAGTATTTTACAAATGTAGTACATACAGACCTTGGTAATGTTTCTTACATGATCTAAGTGCAAATACATTGCTGAAGCATCATTATATGTTCATATCTGTAAGAATTGTTCAAATTTTTAAGTTCTGAGTGCAATATTTCCAGCTTATACATTTATTGCACTAAAGTTTGTATCCTCATTGATAAATTTGGGTAGAAGAAGAGCATATCTTGTAAGCTTTGCATGAATCTAGTATTGATAGATATTTGATGGGTCTTTAATAGTGAATTTGCACAAACTAAGGTGCAAATCCTTATTAGCGACTGCATGTTGTTTAAACTCTTAATAAATACCAATGTCTTAACATATATCAAGTAAGATTTGTCACTAATATCTGCAAAGCTAGAAGGAAGAAGATCTTTCTTTGCCAAGGACTTTGGTAGAAGGTTGTTTCAAGAGTTAGGAAAGTCTTATTTAGAAGGAAGAAGAGTTTAGAAGGTTGTTGGAGATCAAGCATTAAGAAAAGAGATCTCCATTGGTGACACTGATCAACCTGTGATTAAAGATTGCAATACTTCCTCAAGTTCTTCTAAATCAGGTAGTCTCTTTGTTTGATTGAATTCTCCATCTAGAGATGGTCCTTATTTTGTATTTGAAATTTTTTCTTCTCAATCAGCCCCTGTATTTTCCAAATCTCATAGAGTTTTCCTAGAAACAAAGCCTTTAGATGGTAGTCATTCTAAAAATTGCATCCTTGTACCACACAGACCCCTCACTCCTCATCATTCTATTTCTCCTGTAAGATCACCTCCTCAAAAAAATATGGCTCAACCTCCACCTAGAACTCCATTTTTTGTTAATACTTTTGGTCCCATCAATTGTAGAGGTATGGATGGCTATCCAAATATTGTCCCACAAGATGTAAGAACTAGATTGCCTAAGCTTCAAGGAAATAATGCAATCATTGGTGATAAACACTTGAATCTCTTTGTCAATATGATGGAGGACTTTGAAATATAATTTAAGGATGTATACATTAATAAATTTGGATCAGTTTTACAGATGAATAACGTACAATATTAAACACGGAATAATAATATTCATTCAATTCATTCCGGATTCATACATACTGAACAAGCTGCCCATATATAGGGAGATAGTTTCCTATTAAGTAGGAAACAACTCAACCACAAATATCTCCTATTTAGTTGTAATTGTTACTCACGTAACAATACACAACTCAAATCATATGAGTTGTTAAAACAACTCCAACCAACATATTATTGTTAATATAACAATAATATAATTACTAACATTTGTATTTAATGAATACATATTAATGTAAACATTAATACTTAATTTCCTAACATTCCCCCCCTTAATGTTTACATAGTACAACATATCTCATTCACTGATTGTAGCCTACCACCTCTGTGTGCTCATGATCAACTCCGCAAATGTGCAGCATTGGGCTTGCACAAAAGTCGAACATGTGCCAAAGCACATTTCTTCCACTGATGGTTTTCTCCGGCTTCTACCAACAACCTTACCAAATTGGTTTTGCAGGTGTACCAATAACCTTTCACACTTGGTTTTGCAGGATTACCAAAAACCTTACACAATTGATTTTTACAGGTGTACCAATAACCTTTCACACTTGGTTTTTACAGGTTTACAAAAAACCTTACATCATGATTGCTACAATACTTTTGATCTATATTATACAATGTCACTACAAAAGGGAATCATGTAGGAAATATTGCTTCCAAAACTGAACAATAAAACATAATGGAAATGGAACAATGAGACCATGTTCCCCCCCTCATTGTGAACATTTCACTTATTCAATCCAAAACAGGAACTCTAAAATCGTATTGCACACAACAAACTGAAATTCAGAAATGAAAGAAAACTCACACACACACTGTCACCACAACTTCATGCGGCCCCGTCATTGGCGACTGACGAGAGGTCGCTGAATGACCTCCATCCTCCTGTGCCTCCATCCTCAATTCAGATGTTTCTAACTCAGCAAGATGTGAACATGAAGTGCATTTGTTTCCACATTGATCTTATTCTTTTCTTCCCTCCCGTAATGTGAAACACTTTATTTTTTCCGGACGTCGGGTAACACCGAAAATGCATCCGTGAGGCAATTTTTTTTTTTTACGATTTTTACAATTAGACGACTCTAACTCTTGATAACAACTAAAAAATCCTAAAATCACCTAAATGACATTGAAGGACAATAACACTAAATTGACACAATGACTCAAAATTTATAATGACCTCTTCACCTTCCAAAATACGACTCTTGAATTTGACTTTTGACAATACCAAATGACTTTGACGATATACAACCGACATACAATGACAAATTTTGAAAAAGACCCGTTATTTTGACACAAACACTACAATTTTGAATTGACGATACAAAATCCAATTGAAGATTGGATTTTTACGACTCAAATTTTAGATTACAAAAAACAATTAAATACTAGAAAGTATTTTTGACTCCAACTTTAAAAGGATGACATAAACAATATAAAAATAATGGATACCACACTACGGTTATATAAAGGAGACAGAATGTCCCCAAAAAAAAACACAAATACCTTCTAAGTTATGATAGTCAGCATTCAGACTCATGTCTCTATCCGTTAATAGCTCTATATACGCGAACATGTACAGTTTGGATGCTAACATATGGTAAGTGCATACATGCATTTAAACATCCCTAAAATCTAGCTGCTCCTTCCAACGCCTTCTAATTGGCTCGAAGAGGTGTAGAAGATAATCTCAAATTTAATGCTTTCCAATTTCTGATACAACAAATAGTTACACATAGATCAGGACATCTTCACTATGTCCAACTGAACATAAATTTGATCCCACGTGGCTGTTGGAGGCCGCAATTTTTGATAAAACGTTCTCTTTTAAAAAATGCGCTCCCTTCTGATTGAAAATGCTTTCTATAGAAACGATGAGATCTGCAACAATTTTTAGAAGACACGGTCATTGGCAGATCTAAAATGGCGATGACGGGTGGACCAAGAAATGTCACAAGAATCGAGATCGATGCAGATCAGAGGATAAATATTCACTCTCAAAAGTAGATCCTGACAATGGAAATAAGAATCACAAGCTGTGTGGTGGATCAGGGAATTCTTCACAAATCAAGCGAATACCCCAAAATTCGAGTTATACCAGTCAAACGTTGATGCGGGTCTATAAGGCTTGAACACATCCATCTACAGGGTTGATAATTTTGAATAACCGTTGAGCAATGAGACACCTTTCACACGTTCCAATACAGAAATACAAGTGAATGTAAATCAAAGTAACGGATCTACTGATCCAACAATTAAACACTCTTCAAATCTGATCATGTACACCTGTATAACAGAACTCTAAAGGCACCATAGGTGAATATGAAGATGAAGAGAAGATTGACAAATTTTTGTATACTTCTAGAATCCATAGTTTCCTTAAACATCCATAATATTTCCCTGATCTGATACCAAATAATAAATTTGGATCAGTTTTACAGATGAATAACGTACAATATTAAACACGGAATAATAATCATTCAATTCCGGATTCATACATACTGAACAAGCTGCCCATATATAGGGAGATAGTTTCCTATTAAGTAGGAAACAACTCAACCACAAATATCTCCTATTTAGTTGTAATTGTTACTCACGTAACAATACACAACTCAAATCATATGAGTTGTTAAAACAACTCCAACCAACATATTATTGTTAATATAACAATAATATAATTACTAACATTTGTATTTAATGAATACATATTAATGTAAACATTAATACTTAATTTCCTAACATACATTAAATTATTTATCCATACTCTAGAAGAAGATGCAACGGACTGGTATAAATCTTTTCCAGATAATTCCATTGATTCTTGGACAGAGATGAACAATGCTTTTAGAATACAGTATGGTGATAAAACAAACCCTAGGTTTCTTTTATTAGATTTTGAAAATATAACAAAAGAATCCTAATGAATCAGTGCATGACTTCAATACAAGATTTAACAAAAACATTGAGAAGACTACATGTTAATTTGAGGCCATGTGATGAATCATGTCTGATAAAGTATTCAGATGCATTTGATAAGAAAGATGCTTAATATTTGAGGGATAAGAATCCTAGAACTTTGACGAAGGCCTTTACCATGGATTTGAAAATTAAGAAAAACATTAAACAAGTTGGAAAATGTCCTAAGAGGGAGGGTGTTAAAATGATCAACCCAGAGAAGCCTCAATCAAGTAAGGTTGTGGATCTTGAGGAAGTTATAAAGATTTTGGCCAGAGCTGTCAAAGAAATCTCTTACAAGCTATCCAGGGTAGAGAAAGGAATTATAAGAGGTTCTTAGGGTCAGCATAGGCAACAAGGACAAGATATATTTGTAAATCATCCAAGAAATGATCAGAGATCTGATGAAAGAGGTAAAGGACCCATGGGAGCTAGACAACCCCATGGTAGGGAGAATAAAGTAGTGCATGATCCTCTAAATGCCAGAGTTTTTGTTGTTGAAGAGACAAATGAAATTTATTGGTGTGACAAATGTTTCTTACCCTGCCCGCCATGTGAAGTAGATCAGCAATTTGAAGAAGCTAATGATGATGATAACATTGATGATGATGCATGCATGGTGGACTTCTCTGCAAGATCACTTCAAGGAGTAACTTCAACTGAAGTAATAAGTGCAAGAACTTCTTCAAGTTTTTTTAATTGCATTCAACAGGTACCTCTTCTTCCTCCCTCGCATGGTTTATAAATAGATATGGTACATGATTTTTAACTTCCTAATAATGATTTTGAGTACCTAATAGATCTAATGATTAAGAAGTATGATGGAGGAATCCCGTCAAAAGAGGATAGACAATTGTTAATGAATGTTGTTGTTGCCGAACAAAAAGATTATAACATAAGAAGTAAATCTGTCAAAGGGGCAGGGCCTCAAGCCACAATAAAGACCCCAGTTCTCACCAATGTCCCAAAAGAAACTGTAAAGAACGATGCATATGGAAAAGGCCTTATTGTCTCAAGTAGAACTGGTGTTCCCACCCATGCCCAAATTATGAAAAATATTATGCCATCCGATTATGTTTTCAATCATTCTCCATATGTTGCTTTCCCCAAATACATTCCTTATGAAATTTCCCAAGTCTTGAGTCTAATCAAGATTTATGTCCCAATTGTTGAACTGCTTAGGATTCTTGAGCACAAGAAGAGGGCCTTTGAGTATTTGGGATTGGAAGAAGATAGGAGTGCCCAAGGCAAAAATATAAATAATGTAAACACTCCTCCAACCATTGCATACCTAGAAAAACCACCAGCATTGGAGGAGATAGGTGAACCACTTGAAGTTTACTTTGGAACATATTTAATTGAGTCCCAATTAAATATTGATCCATTTTTTAAAACGTTGATTATTGAGGAGAGACTGCTGCACAATTATATGTTTGATTCCGAAGCATCATGCAATATTATGCCTCTAGAGGTCATGAATGAATTGAACATTAAAGTGACAACAGCTTATGGAAAGTGTAATGTGTTGGTGCTCAAATAAGTCTCACCCTGTTTGTCATTGAAATTCCTTAGTTTGCGGCCTCTGTCATGTTTTCTATTTCCCCGTGTTGGTTCTTGAAGATTTTTTCCTCCATTTGGTTTCCATGATCAGTCCTTTCCATGGTTGAGGATCACGTAAAGGTATAGAATTTGTTTTTTGTTCCTCTATCCATATGAAAGAGTCTTTAACTTGGTCGTAAAACTCGGGGTTTTCCTTTCCTTTCGTTTTCCACTATCTTGTTTCTTTGTCCCTGTCTTTTGTGTCCTAAATATATATGGAAACATGATTGGATGTGGCTCGGAGGATTGTATTTTCACCTTATATCATTTCAAAAATCTCTGTCTGTGAAGAAAGATTCATTTCCGAACTCAAATGTTGGTTTTCCTGCATTTTTACGGTTTTACAGGTGTGGTTTTCCCCATCAAATTTACATCTCTACATCAGTGGAAACGTGGCCCTTTTTGGTTTGATGTGGCTCAGTGGGGCACTCTAAAAACCGTTAGGCTCGCTTCAACCCAAAACTTGTCTATGTTGAGGAATGACGCTCATTTGGAAATTCACCTTTTGATTTGGCCTTGGAGTTACACAGGGTGGACATGTGGAGGTTTCCGCTACTTTTCCCGGACTGAGACAAATTTTTCATGCAGCCGGTACAGTTTTGACGGGTCATGGACATGTGGAGGGCTGGCACTCATTTGAGAATCTTCCTCATGGTCCCACCTTAACAGTTGTGCAATGAAGAAACGTAGAGACTTCCGCCAGGTCTTCCCATACTTTGAATTTTCAAGAAAATTTCTAAAGGCCTAGGATACGTGGTGGGACCATGCCTGTTTGGGGACTAGCCCCTAAGTTTTATTTTGAAGAAGCACTAGGAGGACACCTGGAGGCTTCTGCTCACTCTTCCCTTTTACTTGTACTTTTCAACGGCCAAAGGAAATTGTCTCGGACCCTAGACACATGACGCCTTCCACTGAACCTTCAACTTTTTTAATAGACTCTATCAGACTGAGACATGTGTTGAGCCTGCACTTGTTTGGGGTATCTACTTTTGGGGACCATCTCAAAATGTTCCATTGAGACATGTGGAGGCTTCTGTTGGCTCTTTTTTACACTGAGACTTTTCAAAGGCCAAAAGGCATTTTTTTTGACCCAGGGTATGTGGAAGTCTCGCGCTTGTTTGTGACTTGCCTTTGTGCTTCTCCTTTGCATTTGTGCCAAGGAAACACATGGAAGGCTATGATATAAAGTGGAGAAGGGGTAGAATCAACGGTTGTTGTGAATTTCACCCGTTTTTCCACCATTTTTGCTCCAAGACTCCTGGAGACGTGAATACACACTTTTTTTCATCGTTATTTGATGAAATTCCTTATTGTCTATATCTGTATGGTGCGATTGAATGGATTTGAAACTTAAATTATGAGTCTAATGATTGTTAAGGACATTATTTTGAAGTGGGAATTTCTCAGGCACTCACAAAAATGGGAATTACCAGAGGAAATGGATGCGGGTAGTATTGCAGAGGAAAGAGAGGGAAAAGGGAAGAAATGATTAAAGTGTAGGTGCAAAAGATGAAAACGGTGTTGCCTCGAAAGTAAAAAAGATTACCTATCATATCCAGCTATGCAGAGTCTCTAGAAAATGACTAAAAAGGGGATTTATCACATGATAGAATTAGAATGATTAGAAGGATCACCAAAAAGTTGTGGCATGGCATCCTAGTCATTAGTCGAGGGCCCAAAAAATGTGATCAGTTCACAATTGGCCACCTGGCAGCTTTCAGATCTGAATTTGTTAAACATCGTTTTTTGAAGCAAATTGTTAACAAGCAAAGGTCCCTCAAATATTCTTTATTTTTGGGGGGAAAATTGAGTGAGTAAAATGTATAAATGTAATGAGAATACTCTTGCAAATGGTTAGAGGTTAAATTATTAAGAGAAAATTTGAGAAATTCGTCTTCGTGAAAGACGAAAGCCGAGATAACATGTTATTTTCTTTTGTTTTATATTTTCTATCGTGTCAAGTTGGTTTCAGATGTATAGCCATTGAAAATAACTGAGATTACTCTAGAAGCTTTCCCCCTGCTAATGAATCTAAGCACTTTTGAAATTAATTTGTGTCCATTCTCTAGCAATTTTTGTCTGCTTTGTTTCAGAATGTCTGCAAATAGTTTATTTCATTCCTATTGCAACATTACATTTAAATCTTTTAGAAATCACATAGGATCTTGTCCCTATGATATTTTAATGGTATTTTCAATTTGATTTCAAGAAGAGACTTCATCTTGGATGAGATAAACAAATTTAAAATAAATTCACTATCTTTTGTTGAAAAATATTGTCTTTAAGTCTTCTAGTGTACCTTAGGCATGATTGATCAGAGACTTTGGTGTTTAATTGAGCCTCTCAATTCAATCCTTCATGTTAGAGTCTAAAATATTATGTGGAAACGTGCTGATCTGGGCCTCCATTGAAGCACACCTTCTAGTTGAAGGAAAATCTTAACTATTTTAAAGATTTATGTTGTTGAGTTGTTCATTGTTGTGAAGTCACTTCAAAGATCTAGTATAATCAACTTTATCCTTCTTCATTTCCCACAAAAATCATTCAAAAACCATTGATCCATCCTGAACTACCCCTGTTTGCCCTGTATATCAACAAAGGAAAAAAATCTACTTACTAAAATATGTAGAACACTTAGGATTTCTTAATGTCTTTAGTAACCTTAGCCTTGTGTTGAAAGTATCTTCTTCGTTTAGAAGTGACAACTCTTAAGAGTTAAATTATGGAGTATTGACCATATTTTCCCAAGGTTTTCTACATATAATTTGTCCAAACGAAGGATGTCCATCTCCTTCATCAAACAGAGGTTACAATAAGGGTCCTCTCACCTTGGTCGAAGAGGCACGACCTAAAGTAGTGAGGACTGGTCAAATTCTCTTAAAGGTGTATCCATCTCTTAAGGGATACCAAATTTGATAAGAAAGTTTCTTACTATTTGAGGGATAAGAACCCTGGGAATTTGAGGCAGGCCTTTACCATGGCTCTGTAAATTGAGAACAATATTAAATCAGTCGGAAAACATCCTAAGAGGGAGGGTGTTAAAGTGATCAACCCTGAGAAGCCTCAATCAAGTAAGGTTGGATATTGAGGAAGTCATAAGGACTTTGTCTGGGGATGTCAAATAAGTCTCTTACAAGCTAGATAGGGCAGAGAAATGAATTAGGTAAGGTTCTTAGGGTCAGCATAGGCAGCAAGGCCAAGACAAACTTGCAAATCATCCTATAAAGGACCAGAGGTCTGATGACAGAAGTAAAGGACCCATGGGAACTAGACAACCCCAAGATAGGGAAAATGGAGTACTGCCTGATCCTATAAATGCCAAAGTTGTTGTTAAAGAGAAAAATAAAATGGATTGGTGTCACAAATGCTTCTTGCCCCACCTGCCATGTGAAGTAGATCAACAAGTTGAAGAAGTTGACGATGATGACAACACCGATGATGATGCATGCATGGTTGACTGCTCTACAAGCTCACAACAAGGAACAACTTTAACTGAGGTAATAAGTGTAAGAACTACTATAAGTTTTTAGGACTGTATTCACCAGGTACCTCTTCTTCCTCCCTCTCATGATTTAGAAATAGATATGGTACAAGAATTTGAACTTCATAATAATGATTTTGAGTACCTAAGAGTTCTAATGATTAATAAGTATGATGGAGGAATCCCATCAGAAGAGGATAGATAGTTCCTAATGAATGTTTTTTGTGGCCCAAGAAAAAGATTTTAACACAAGAAGTAAATTTTCCAAAGGGGCAGGGCCTCAAGCCAAACCAAAGACCCCAGTTCTCACCAATGTCCCAAAAGAGACTCCAAATAAAGATGCATATGGAAAAGGCCATGTTTTCTCAAGTAGAAATGGTGTTCCCAGCCATGCCCAAAATGTTAAAAACCTTGTGACATCTGATGATTTTGTCAATATGTCTCCAAATTTTGTTTTGCCGAAGTACATTCCCTATGAAATTTCCCAAGTATTGAGTCAGATCAAGATTTTTGTCCCAATTGTTGAACTACTTAGGATTCCTGAGCATAAGAGGGTTTTTGAGTATTTGGGATTGGAGGAAGATAGGAGTACCCAATGTAGAAATATAAATAATGTAAATACTCCTCCTCCAACCATTGCATACCTAGAAAAACCACCAACATTAGAGGAGATAGGTGTACCACCTGAAGTTTACTTGGAAACATCTTTAGTTGAGTCTCAGTTAAATGTTGATCCATTTTTAACAACACTATTTATTAAAGACAGGTTGCTGCACAATTGTATGTTTGATTCTAGAGCATCTTCCAATGTTATGCCTCTCGAAGTCATGAATGAATTAAATATTAAAGTGAAAGTAGCCTATGTCAATTGTACTGCAATGGATTCTAGAGAGGTCCCAGTTTTAGGGTGTGTGAAAGGTTTGGTAGTACAAATTACAGCTTATCTGGGTAAGAACTTTAAAATTGATGTTTTCATTGTTGATTTCCCTACCGAATGGGCATTTTTTTATCAAGAAAGTGGGCTGCAAGTGTGGGTGAAATTGTTCAGATGCATATGTCTTTTTCCACCATTCCAATTGAAGGAAACCTTGTAAAGTTGTATGGAGATAAGAAGATGTTGTACCTCATTGAAGATCCGAATAATGCTTCTTATGAAGTGTCGTACATTGATGTAGATGCTGCTAAATTTATTGGGTTTGCTGATGGAAAAGAGCATAAGATTGATCAGTGTAAATGTCTTGAATACATAGTGTTATCTCTCGAAAGTGCACCCTGTAGGGAGATGGCTGCAAGTTTTTTAAGATTGCAAACTTTGATCTGTCTCTTTCCTAGATACAATAGAAACACCTTAGGTCTATGGGTATACCTATTTTGAGGTGACTCTCCAGTATTAAGGCCAGTTCCTTGTTGATGTATCCTAAATTTATTCTGGGGTTTAAGGGTAAAAGATGACTGTAAATTAATTAAAAATAAGGTGATACACCAAATTTGTATGAGGGCTTTCACTAGGTATATGCACAATTGATATGTGAAGGACTTTTATGCATGATACAATAGTTTTCTACAGAATTTAAGGGAAAAAACATTGTTGTAATGAGGGAAAAATATCACAAAAACCCTAATAAGTTAACATGCACATTAAAATTATGCAAAAAATACTGAATTTGCAGAAGGGTAAGATGATTTATCAGGAAATTTGCATTCACAAGACTAATCTAGAAATATACGCAAGACTGAAAATAATTGGTAAGGAAGAAATTCTTCACACTCAGAACGAAAAACTGGAAAAAATTGCTTCAGTACTCCTATATCGAAAAAGTCCTCCAGAAGTTCATTTTGTGCTTTGCAAAGGCACACAATATATAGCAAAAATAATTCACCCACATTCCCCCACAAAATAGCCTAAAGCTTGGACTCAACCCATAATTCATTTTTCAATTTGTTTTACTCACGTAAGCAATAAAAACTCAAATCATATGAGTTGTTAAAACAACTCCAACCAAACTATATTTTTTACTATACCATAATAAATTACGAACTTTGTATTTAATGAAACATTCTAATGTAAACCTTAAACTTACTTTCCTACATTCCCCCAGTAATGTTTACAGGTACAACAATCTCATTCCCTGATTGTAGACCTGCCACCTATTGTGCTCATGATCAACTCGCAAATGTGCAGCATTGGGCTTTGCACAAAAACTCGAACATGTTGACAACGACATTTTTCCACTAATGGTTTTATTCGGCTTCTACAAAACCTTACCAAATTGGTGTGCAGGTGTACCAAACCCTTCACACTTGGTTTTGCAGGATTACCCAAAACACCGTACAAATTGGTTTTTACAGGGTACCAATAACCTTTCACATTGGTTTTAAAGGTTTACCAAAAAAACTACATCATGAGTGCTACAATACTTTTGATCAATCTTATACAATGTCACTACAAAAGGGAATTCAGTAGGAAAAATTGCCTTCAAAACTGAACAATAAAACATAATGGAAATGGACCAATGAGACCATGTTCCCCCCTCATGGGAACATTTCACTTATTCAATCCAAAAAAATCGGAACTTCTGAAATCATATTGCACACAACAAACTGCAATTCAGAAATGAAAGAAAACTCACACCACACACTGCACCACAAATCATGAGGGCCCCGTCGTGGTGACTGATGAAGAGTCATGAAGGACATCCCATCTCCTGTGCCTCCGTCACTCCATTCAGATGTTGCTAACTCAGCAAGATGTGAACATGAAGTGCATTTGTTTCCACATTGATCTATTCTTTTCTTCCTCCCCAAGGTGAACACTTTATTTTTTCCAGATGTCGGGTAACACCGAAAATGCGTCCGTGAGGCATATTTATATTTTTTTTACAATTTTTACAATTAGACGACTCTAACTCTTGATAACAACTAAAAATCTAAAATCACCTCCTATATTGACATTGAAGGACAATAACATAAGCTTGACACAACGACTCAAATTATATGACCTCTTCACCTTTCCAAAATACGACTTTGAATGTGACTTTTGACAACACCAAATGACTTGAAGATACACAACTGCTACAATGACAAATTTTGAAAAAGACCCATTATTTGACACAAAAACTACAATTTTGAATTGACGATACAAAAAATTCTAATTGAAATTGGATTTGTTAGATTTTTATGACTCAAATTTAGAGTACAAAAAACCAATTAAATACTAGAAGTATTTTTGACTCCAACTTTCAAAGGATGACATTAAAACATATAAAAATAATGGATAACAACTTACGGTTATATAAAGGAGATGGAATGTCCCCAAAAAAAAAACACAAATACCTCTAAGTTTATGATAGTCCGCATTCATACCATCAATGTCTTTATCCGTTAATAGCTCTATATACACGAAACATGTACATTTTAGATGTAACATATGGAAGTGCATACATGCATTTAAACATGCCTCCAACTATCTACTCCTTTCCACCGCCTCTAATTTGCCCCTCGAAGAGGTCTAGAAGATATCTCAAACTTAATGTTTTCCATTGCGACACAACAAATAGTTAAGCATAGATCAGGACCGTCTTTCCCTATGTCCAACTGAACATATTTTGCTCCCACGTGTCTGTTTGGAGGCCCGCAATTTTTGATAAAACCTTCTCTTTTAAAAAAATGTGCTCCCTTCTGATTGAAAACGCGTTCTATAGAAAGATGAGATCTGCAGCAACAATTTGTTATAAGACAACGGTCATTGCAGATCTAAAATGGCGATGACGGGTGACCAAGATGTCACAGGAATCGATATCGATCATATCAGGAGGATAAATATTCACTCTCACAGTAGATCCTACAATGGAAATAAGAATCAAAGCTGTGTGCGGATCAGGGAATTCCTTCACAAATCAAGCGAATACCCCAAAATTAGTTATCCAGTCAAACGTTGATGCTGGTCTATCAGGCTTGCACGCATCCATCTACACAGGGTTTGAAATTTTGAATACCGTTTGATCAGTGAGACACCTTTCACACGTTCCAATATAGAAATAACCAGTGAATGTAAATCAAAGTAACGGATCTACTACTGATCCAACAATTAAACACTCTCAAATCTGATCATGTACACCCTGTATAACAGAACTCTAAAGGCACATAGGTGAAGATGAAGATAAGAGAAGTTGAACGAATTTTGTATACTTCTAGAATCCATAGTTTCCCTTACACATCCATAATATTTTTTTTTTTCCCGCTCTGATACCAAAATAATTTGGATCAGTTTTATAGATGAATAACGTACAATATAAACACGGAACAATAATATTCATTCAATTCATTTTCCGTGATTCATACAGACTGAACAAGCTGCCCCTATATAGGAGATAGTTGCCTATTAAGTAGGAAACAACTCAACCACAAATATCTCTTATTTAGTTGTAATTGTTACTCAGTAACAATACACAACTCAATCTATGAGTTTCTAAACGACTCAACCAACATATTATTGTTAATATAACAATAATATAATTACTAAACCTTTGTATTTAATGAATACATATTAATGTAAACTTAATACTTATTTCCTAACATACATTTAATTATTTATCCATACTCTATAAAAAGATGCAACAGATTGTATAAAATCTTTTCCAGATAATTCCATTGCTTCTTGGATAGAAGATGTAACAATGCTTTTAGAATATAGTATGGTGAATAAACAAACCCGAGTTTTCTTTTATTAGATTTTGAAATCTAACAAAATATCCCTAAGTGAATCATGCATGACTTCAATCAAGAATTTAAAACAAAAACTAGACGACTACATGTTAATTTGAGCCATGTGATGACACCATGTCTGATAAATATTCCTATGCCATTGATAATAAAGATGCTTAATATTTGGAGGATAAGAATCCTAGAACTTTGACGAAGGCCCTTTAACCATGGATTTGAATTAATAAAAACATTAACAAGTTTTGAAAATGTCCTAAGATGGAGGGTGTTAAATGATCACCAGGAAGCCTTCCTCAAGTAAGGTGTGGATATTGAGTAGTTATAAATATTTTGGCCAGAGCTGTCAAAGAAATCCTCTTCAGCTATCCAGGGTATAGAAAGGATTAGCAGATGTCTTAAGGTCAGCATAGGCAACCAGGACAAATCTATTTGTAAATCATCCATAAATGATCAGAGATCTGATGAAAGAGGTAAAGGACCCCATGGGAGCTAGACACCCCATGGTAGGGAGAATAAAGTTAGTGTCATGATTCCTCTAAATGCCAGAGTTTTTGTTGTTTTTGACGAGACAAATGAAATTTAATTGGGTGTGACAAATGTTTCTTACCTTCCTGCCATGTGAAGTAAGATCAGCAATTTTAAGAATCTAATGATGATGATAACTTGATGATGATGCAATGCATGGTTCGACTCTCTGCAAGAATCACTTCAAGAGTAACTTCACTCAGTAAATAAGTGCAAGACTTCTTCAAGTTTTTTATTTCATTCAACAAGTAACCTTCTTCCGCTCCCCGCGCATCTTATAAATAATATGGTACATGAATTTTTAACTTCCTAATAATGATTTTGAGTACCTAAGAGATCGAATTATTAAGAAGTATATGGAGTAATACGTCAAAGAGGATAGACATTTGTTAATGAATGTTGTTGTTGCCCGACAAAAAGATTATACATAAGAAGTAAATCTGGTCAAGGGCAGTGGCCTCAAGCCACAATAAAGACCCCAGTTCTACCAATGTCCCAAAAGAAACTGAAAGAACGATGCATATGGAAAAGGCCTTATTGTCTCAAGTAGGAACTGGTGTTTTTCCACCCATGCCCAAATGGTGAAAAATATTATGGCCATCCGATTATTTTTTTCAATCATTCTCCATGTGGTTGCTTCCCCATACATTCTTATGAAATTTTTCCCAAGTCCTTGAGTCTCACAAGATTTCTGTCCCAATTGGTTGAACTGTAGGATTCTTGAGCACAAGAAGAGGCCTTTGATTAATTTGGGAATTGGAAGAAGATAGGAGTGCCCAAGGCAAAACTATAAATAATTTAAACACTCCTCCAAACCATGCATCCTAGAAAACCAACAGCATTGGGGAGATAGGTGAACCACTTTGAAGTTTACTTTGGAACATATTTAATTAATTGAGTCCCAATTAAATATTGATCCATTTTGAAAACATTTATTATTGAGATAGATGCTGCACAATATATGTTTGAATTCGAAAGCATCATGCAATATTATGCCTCTAGAGGTCATGATGAAATGAACATACAGTTGTAACACTATGGAAAGTGTAATGTGTTTTGGTGCTCAAATAAGTCTCACCCTGTTTGTCAATTGAAATTCCTTAGTTGCGCCCTCTATCAGGTTTTTATCTCCCCTTGTGGTTTCTTGAAGGATTTTTTTTCCTGTCATTTGGTTCCATGATCATCCTTCCATGGTTGGGATCACTTAAAGGTATAGAGTTGTTTTTTTTGTTCCTCTATCCATATGAAGAGTCTTTAACTTGGTCGTAAAACTCGGGGTTTTCCTTTCCTTTCGTTTTCCACTATCTTGTTTCCTTTTTCCCTATCTTTTGGGGGTCCTAAATATCTTATGGAAATGATGGTGTGGCTTGGAGGATTGTTTTTCACCTTAATCATTTCCAAAATCTCTATCCTGTTAAGAAAGATTCATTTCCCGAACTCAAATTTGTTTTCCTGCATTTTTTAAACGGTTTTAACAGGTGTGATTTTCCCCGTCAAATTACATCTCTACATCGTGGAAACGTGGCCCTTTT
>CM034148.1:188378209-188413766 GCA_019776745.2 Taxus chinensis
AAGGTCAAAGAAATGACATTTCAATAAAAGAGAACTTAAATGCAACAGACCAAGTATTGTTGTTTTGGACTATAAATACACTAAAACTATAGCAAACCATTGTTAGATGTTAATTTAACGAGATGTTGATGATTTGTATGAAGGTAAAAATGTAACAAATTGCTCATATTCACATATCATAAGGAATTGATTTATTTGCGTAAAGGTTATTGAAGTAGGTAAATATATTTGTGGTTGTATGAGTACAGGTCTACCAAAAATTTACACAACATCCATGTCTTTCAAAATATTACACAATTGCACAAGTGATATGGAATGTACTATGAAGAGATTATCAATTGTTATAGACCAATTATGATGTGTAAAATAGGGGGCATGCCTACGTAGAAAAGGGGAAGAATGGTTGTAGGTAAGATGTTCAAATTTTGAAAATTAAAATTTAAATTAAAAAAATATGTGTTAAAATAATAATGATTATTATGTTTTCTTGTATAATTAACCATGAAACATTGAATCTCAAAGGGATCAAAGTTTATATCAGACTAAAGAAGAAAGAGGAGAATTTTTTTGAACCTGCTAGAAATGATGAAAGAGTAAATAAACACAATCCCTACATTATGCGAATTGTGAGATAAAACATAGATTGGAAACATATTCCTTTCCATGCATGCCATAATTAAAGTACATTATAAGTTATCAACAAAAATAGAGAAGAGTTAAGAAACTTATTCATGAAAATATTGATGCCGATTAAAAACATTAAAAACCCAAATGAAATGGCAGCAAGAATACATATAGGAGTTCTAACTGAAACAATTTGTTTGAAAAATACAGTAGCAAACAAGAAATTGTCACATATTGTTTGGAGCTTTCTTGGTATGAGAAACAATAGATTATTTCGCAATTTAAATGTTTCACATGAGGTTTGAACTTCGGTTAATAACAATTTTGATGAAAGTGACAATGAAGAAACATGTAAAAACTTTCACTGACAGGTACAAGATAGGCCCTTTTCATGGAAGTGTGTCACTTATTGATGATGTTAGATTTCTTGACGTATAATTCCAAGGAGAAAAAATATACCAAATGAGATGTTTCGAGTTTAACAACTATTGTGAGACGTATTTCCAAGTTTTCCTCCATCCTTCACTGAGTAGAATCAATAAGTGGTTTGATTATTGTTAAGTTGAAATTGTTTCTTTACAATCTTTTTTCGTGATTATAGAGAGAGATATCAGACTTTATTCTGATTCCATAAGGTTCAATTGATACCTTCAATTATAGCCCATGATGTCGAGAGGAGACTTCTATGGAAGACATGATAAGAGAGTGTTCTAAAGATGAAACTAAATCAAACATAATTCAACAAAATACAAAAGAACGTGAATGGAAAATTTATGTGGCCTTCATCGCACTCAAAATTTTCATGTGACTAAAATAAAATATGTTGTGGAGAAGATATATTGACATACAAGCAAATGGAATGTTGAATATCGAGGTGAAGAATAAAAAGTAAAGAAAATAAAATTCCAGTAACAAAACATGTAAGAAGATAATGGGTTGTTATAGATGATGAATTAACCCATACATGTTCAATTATGACACCTTGGGTGCTAAAAAATCAAACACTTGATTAATAATAAATGGACACATTATAATCACATCAAAAAATAACACGGCCATGCTTATGATTAGTTCAAGGAACAATATGAACTGCAAAATCTTGTGCATGGATTGGGTGATTAAAAAAGAATTTTGTTATGCATAATTTCAGAAATTCCCTTCTTATTTTACTTACACCGCCAGGAGTTGCAACATTTAATATTCATGCCTTAATGATCCATTCGCAACTTCAAATCCCTACTTAGATGTTTATGAATAGAATGCTCAGACTTACAACATTCTAAAAAGAGATTTTCCAGATAAAAATATACATGGATTGATGAAAAGATCATTGGAAAATGTTTGCTACAAAACATAGGACTCCCGACTTCGTCAAGCATCCCTGAAATGAAACACCAATTTTGGTGTCTTTCCTATATTTTGGCAGGATTATTTGGGCAACTCCTTTTTGTTACACCAATAACCACCAGTATAATAGTAAATGTACAGTACATATGCTAAGGGAATCATTCTACAATAGTTGTTAAAATTGATAAGGTATTTAGAAAAAAAGGAGAAAACAAAATACCAAAACGTTTTCGATGAATTCTTCAAAATCTCAGGAGATACGAATCCAACACTGGATATTGCAGGTTATTTATGAGTAGAAAAAATTTACACTTATAAAAATCTAAGTCATGGAAGAAAATTCAATAATAATATTACCTTCTCACGATAAAGAATTAACATGAATAACCACAAACAACAATAAAATTACAATTGTTAAAGAAACCTATTGCCATATAGCATTACAACTACACCAAGCTACCAACACCACTGAAAACATGACCAAATTATGAAATTGATGTTGAATTATTAATATAATGTGTAAGGTTATGTTAACATCCAGATCTATTGGTGCTCAATTTTATCTTGCCCCATTTTGTCCTTTGAAAATTATTCATTTGCAGGCGTCTATCATGTTTTTCTATCTCCCTAATTGATGCAATGAACCTATATGTCCTCAATTGGCTTCCCATGTCAGTCATTCCTGGTTGAGGATCACTTAAAACTACCTAGAACAAAAAAATTTTCCCTTGTCCATTTGAAAGAATCTATAACTTGGGCTAAAACTCAGGTATTTTCCTTTCCTTCGTTTCATAGTCGCCCGTTTATGTCGCCCTATCATTTTTGTCCCCAATATTATGTGGAAACATGAATTGGATGCAGATAAGGGATCATATTTTGGCTTTATAACATTTCCAATTCTCTATCCTTGAATAAGGATTCATTTTCGGGCACAAACAGTGATTTTCTTGTATTTTACGGTTTGATGGGTGTACTTTTCGGGGTCAAATTCATATCTCAGCATCTGTGGAAATGTGGAAATTTTTGGTTGGATGTGGCTCAACATGGAACTTTGACACTCTAAGGCTTGCTTCAGACTCAAAACTTGTCCACATGGAGGTCTGGAGCTCATTTGAAAATTCAGCTTTTGGTTTGACCTTAGAATTGCGTTAGGGAGACATGTGGAGGTTTTTTTTGCCTTTCCTAGAATTAGAAATTTTTTTAATGTAATCGATACAATTTTTGTAGACCATGAACATGTGGAGAGCCAGTGCTCATTTGAGAATCCACCTTAGGGTCCCACCAGAACAATTATGACAGAGAGACATGTGGAGGCTTCCGCTGGCTCCGCTCTATACTTAAAATTTTCAAAGCAATTTTGAAATTCCTGGCAAACGTGGAGGGACCGCGCCTATTTTGGGACCGCCCCCTAATTTTTATTTTGAAGAAGTTCTAGGAGGACACTTGGAGGATTTCGCTCACTTTTCCCTTGCTTGGAATTTTCAAAGACGAAATAAAAATGTCTCAGACCCTAGGCACATGGCTCCTTCCGTTGATCCTTCAACTTTTTTAAACAACTTTTCCAGACTGAGACATGTGGTAGCCCGCACTTGTTTGGGGTCTCTGATTTTGGGGACTATCTCAAAATACACCATTGAGAAACATGGAGGCTTCCCCTGGCTCCTTTCTTACTAAGACTTTTCCAAAGTCCAAAAGGCATTTTTCTTGGGCCCAAAGCACGTGGAAGGCCCGCGATTTTTTGGAAACTTTCCCATGTACTTGTCCTTTGTAGTTGTGCCAAGGAAACATGTGGATGGCTATAATATAAATTAGAGAAGGAGTAAAATCAACGGTTGCGCATTTCACCTATTTTTTCACCATTTTTTCTCCAAGACTCCTAGAGATGCGAATACGAACTATTTTTCATCATTTTTTGATGAAATTCCTTGTCGTTTTTGTGTACAAAGTTCCATTGAATGGATTTGAAACTTATTTTTTTAGTCCAAGGATTGTTAAAGTCAATATTTTGAAGATGGAATTGCTTAGGCACTTGCAAAAATGGGAATTACCAGAGAAGATGGACGTGGGGTAGAATTACAGAGAAAAGAGAGGGAAAAGGATGAAATGATGAAGGTTGCAGGATCAAAATATGAAAAGGGTGTTGCCTCAAGAGTGAATAGGATTACCTGTCAGATCTAGCTGCACAGAGCCTCCTGAAAATGATTAAATTACATTTCTTCCATGACAGAATTAGAATGATTCGAAGGACTCCCAGAAAGTTATGGCATGGAATCCTAATCATTAGTCAAGGGCCTAAAAATGTGATCAGTTCATAATTGGTCCACCTGGTAGCTTTCGGATGTAAATTTGTTAAACGTCACTTTCTGAGGAAAATTGGTAACAAGTAAAGGTCGCTTGAATATTCTTATCTTTTGGGGGAAAATTGAGTGAGTGAAATGTATAAATACAATGAGAATACTCTTATAAAGGGTCGAGGGTTGAATTCTTAAGAGAAAATTAGAGAAATTCATCTTCCTGAGTGACCAATCCGAGATACCTGGTTAATTCCTTATGGGTTATATTTTCTATCATGTCAATTTGGTTGCAAATGTATAGCCATTGATGAGCACTGAGATTGCTCTAGAAGCTTTCCCCTGCTTATAATGAATCTAATAAATTTTGAATTTAATTTGTGTTCAATCTCTAGCAATTTGTGTCTTCTTTGTTTCAGAAAGTCTACAAATGGTTTCTTTTGTTCCTTTTACAATCTTACATTGAAATGTTTGTGAAATCACACAGGATCTCATCCCTATGAAAATTTAGTGGCATTTACAATTTCATTTCAAGAAGAGCCTTCATCTTGTGATGAGATAAACAAAATTAAAATCACTCCACTTTAATTTGTTGATAAATATTGTGTATAAGTCTTTGGGTGTACCTTAGGCATTATTGATCAGAGATTTTTGCGTTTAATTCATTCTTTTAACTGGATCCTTCGTGATAGATTATCAAAGATTGTGTGAAAACGTGCTGATCTGGGCATCCGTTGAAGCACACCTTCTGGTTGAAGGAACGTCTTTACTATTCTAAAGCTTTCTGTTGTTGAGTTGTCCATTGTTGTGAATTTTCTCAGAGATCTGGTATATCAAATTTATCCTTCTTAATCTCCCACCAAAATTATTCAAAAACCATGAGTTCATGATGAACTAACTTTTTTTTCCCTATTTATGAATAAAGGAACAAAATCCATTTACTAAAATATGCAGAACAATCAGGATCCCAGAATGTCTTGAGTAACCTTCTCCTTGTTTTGAAAGTATCTCCATCTTTTAGAAGTGACAACTCTTGAGAGTTAAGTTATGGAGTATTGACTGTACTTTCCCAACGTTTTCTTCATAAAACTTGTGTAAAAGAAGGATATCTCCATCTCCTTCATCAAACAGAGGTTACACTAAGGGTTCTCTCATCCTAGTTTAAAAGGCACAACCTAAAATAGTGAGGAAAGGTCAAATCCTCTTGAGGGTGTTATCCAAATCTCTACAAATCTAAGTGACAAAGGGCCAGTTAGATCTCATCCCCTGCTACAAAATGACACACACTATGATCTATCTGTTTCTAAGCTCAATGTCCAATCTGTGATGCTGCTCAGCTTCAAAAGAACAATAAATTTGGATACTAACACCCGTGGCACTATTTTCAGGGACTGATTTGCATTTTTGGGGACCTGATTTGTTGATTTGTTACAAGTTCATATCCATTTGGATTGTCAACAACACTTGTGGTACCATTTCCGGGGACTAATTTGCATTGCCGGGGACCTAATTTGTTGATTTGTTGTCAGTTCATATCCATTTGTCCCATCAACAACACTAGTGGCACCATTGCCGAGGACTAATTTACATTATCGGGGACCTTATTAGCGTTGCCGAGGATGATTTGTTGATTTTTTCCCAATTCATATCCATTTGGCCCATCAACAACACTCGTGGCACCGTTGTCAGGGACTCTTTGAAGTATTGTACAAATGTAGTACATACAGACCTTGGTAATGTTTCTTACATGATCTAAGTGCAAATACATTGCTGAAGCATCATTATATGTTCATATCTGTAAGAATTGTTCAAATTTTTAAGTTCTAAGTGCAATATTTCCAGATTATACATTTATTTCACTAAAGTTTGTATCCTCATTGATAAATTTGGGTAGAAGAAGAGCATATCTTGTAAGCTTTGCATGAATCTAGTATTGATAGATATTTGATGGGTCTTTCATAGTGCATTTGCACAAACTAAGGTGAAAATCCTTTTTAGCGACTGTGTGTTATTTAAACTCTTAATAAACACCAATGTCTTAACATATATCAAGTAAGATTTGTCACTAATATCTACAAAGCTAGAAGGAAGAATATCTTTCTTTTCCAAGGACTTTGGTAGAAGGTTGTTTCAAGAGTTAGGAAAGTCTTATTTAGAAGGAAGAAGAGTTTAGAAGGTTGTTGGAGATCAAGCATTAAGAAAAGAGATCTCCATTGGTGACACTGATCAATCTATGATTAAAGATTGCAATACTTCCTCAAGTTCTTCTAAATCAGGTAGTCTCTTTGTTTGATTGAATTCTCCATCTAGATATGGTCCTTATTTTGTATTTGAAATTTTTTCTTCTCAATCAGCCCCTGTATTTTCCAAATCTAATAGAGTTTTCCTAGAAACAAAGCCTTTAGATGGTAGTCATTCTAAAAATTGCATCCTTGTACCACACATACCCCTCACTCCTCATCATTCTATTTCTCCTGTAAGATCACCTCCTTAAAAAAATATGGCTCAACCTCCACCTAGAACTCCATTTTTTGTTAATACGTTTGGTCCCATCAATTGTAGAGGTATGGATGGCTATCCAAATATTGTCCCAAAAGATGTAAGAACTAGATTGCCTAAGCTTCAAGGAAATAATGGAATCACTGGTGATAAACACTTGAATCTCTTTGTCAATATGATGGAGGAATTTGAAATAGAATTTAAGGATGTATACATTAATAAATTTGGATCAGTTTTACAGATGAATAACGTACAATATTAAACACGGAATAATAATATTCATTCAATTCATTCCGGATTCATACATACTGAACAAGCTGTCCATATATAGGGAGATAGTTTCCTATTAAGTAGGAAACAACTCAACCACAAATATATCCTATTTAGTTGTAATTGTTACTCACGTAACAATACACAACTCAAATCATATGAGTTGTTAAAACAACTCCAACCAACATATTATTTTTAATATAACAATAATATAATTACTAACATTTGTATTTAATGAATACATATTAATGTAAACATTAATACTTAATTTCCTAACATTCCCCCCCTTAATGTTTACATGGTACAACATATCTCATTCACTGATTGTAGCCTGCCACCTCTGTGTGCTCATGATCAACTCCGCAAATGTGCAGCATTGGGCTTGCACAAAACTCGAACATGTGCCAACGCACATTTCTTCCACTGATGGTTTTCTTCGGCTTCTACCAACAACCTTACCAAATTGGTTTTGCAGGTGTACCAATAACCTTTCACACTTGGTTTTGCAGGATTACCAAAAACCTTACACAATTGGTTTTTACAGGTGTACCAATAACCTTTCACACTTGGTTTTTACAGGTTTACCAAAAACCTTACATCATGATTGCTACAATACTTTTGATCAATATTATACAATGTCACTACAAAAGGGAATCATGTAGGAAATATTGCTTCCAAAACTGAACAATAAAACATAATGGAAATGGAACAATGAGACCATGTTCCCCCCCTCATTGTGAACATTTCACTTATTCAATCCAAAACAGGAACTCTAAAATCATATTGCACACAACAAACTGCAATTCAGAAATGAAAGAAAACTCACACACACACTGTCACCACAACTTCATGCGGCCCCGTCGTTGGCGACTGACGAGAGGTCGCTGAATGACCTCCATCCTCCTGTGCCTCCGTCCTCCATTCAGATGTTGCTAACTCAGCAAGATGTGAACATGAAGTGCATTTGTTTCCACATTGATCTTATTCTTTTCTTCCCTCCCGCAATGTGAAACACTTTATTTTTTCCGGACGTCGGGTAACACCGAAAATGCGTCCGTGAGGCAATTTTTTTTTTTTTACGATTTTTACAATTAGACGACTCTAACTCTTGATAACAACTAAAAAATCCTAAAATCACCTATATGACATTGAAGGACAATAACACTAAATTGACACAATGACTCAAAATTTATAATGACCTCTTCACCTTCCAAAATACGACTCTTGAATTTGACTTTTGACAATACCAAATGACTTTGACGATATACAACCGACATACAATGACAAATTTTGAAAAAGACCCGTTATTTTGACACAAACACTACAATTTTGAATTGACGATACAAAATCCAATTGAAGATTGGATTTTTACGACTCAAATTTTAGATTACAAAAAACAATTAAATACTAGAAAGTATTTTTGACTCCAACTTTAAAAGGATGACATAAACAATATAAAAATAATGGATAACACACTACGGTTATATAAAGGAGACGGAATGTCCCCAAAAAAAAACACAAATACCTTCTAAGTTATGATAGTCAGCATTCAGACTCATGTCTCTATCCGTTAATAGCTCTATATACGCGAACATGTACAGTTTGGATGCGAACATATGGTAAGTGCATACATGCATTTAAACATGCCTCCAATCTAGCTGCTCCTTCCAACGCCTTCTAATTGCCTCGAAGAGGTGTAGAAGATAATCTCAAATTTAATGCTTTCCAATTTCTGACACAACAAATAGTTACACATAGATCAGGACATCTTCACTATGTCCAACTGAACATAAATTTGATCCCACGTGGCTGTTGGAGGCCGCAATTTTTGATAAAACCTTCTCTTTTAAAAAATGTGCTCCCTTCTGATTGAAAACGCTTTCTATAGAAACGATGAGATCTGCAACAATTTTTAGAAGACACGGTCATTGGCAGATCTAAAATGGCGATGACGGGTGGACCAAGAAATGTCACAGGAATCGAGATCGATGCAGATCAGAGGATAAATATTCACTCTCAAAAGTAGTTCCTGACAATGGAAATAAGAATCACAAGATGTGTGTCGGATCAGGGAATTCTTCACAAATCAAGCGAATACCCCAAAATTCGAGTTATACCAGTCAAACGTTGATGCGGGTCTATAAGGCTTGAACACATCCATCTACAGGGTTGATAATTTTGAATAACCGTTGAGCAATGAGACACCTTTCACACGTTCCAATACAGAAATACAAGTGAATGTAAATCAAAGTAACGGATCTACTGATCCAACAATTAAATGATCTTCAAATCTGATCATGTACACCTGTATAACAGAACTCTAAAGGCACCATAGGTGAATATGAAGATGAAGAGAAGATTGACAAATTTTTGTATACTTCTAGAATCCATAGTTTCCTTAAACATCCATAATATTTCCCTGATCTGATACCAAATAATAAATTTGGATCAGTTTTACAGATGAATAACGTACAATATTAAACACGGAATAATAATATTCATTCCGGATTCATACATACTGAACAAGCTGCCCATATATAGGGAGATAGTTTCCTATTAAGTAGGAAACAACTCAACCACAAATATCTCCTATTTAGTTGTAATTGTTACTCACGTAACAATACACAACTCAAATCATATGAGTTGTTAAAACAACTCCAACCAACATATTATTGTTAATATAACAATAATATAATTACTAACATTTGTATTTAATCAATACATATTAATGTAAACATTAATACTTAATTTCCTAACATACGTTAAATTATTTATCCATACTCTAGAAGAAGATGCAACGGACTGGTATAAATCTTTTCCAGATAATTCCATTGATTCTTGGACAGAGATGAACAATGCTTTTAGAATACAGTATGGTGATAAAACAAACCCTAGGTTTCTTTTATTAGATTTTGAAAATATAACAAAAGAATCCTAATGAATCAGTGCATGACTTCAATACAAGATTTAACAAAAACATTGAGAAGACTACATGTTAATTTGAGGCCATGTGATGAATCATGTCTGATAAAGTATTCAGATGCATTTGATAAGAAAGATGCTTAATATTTGAGGGATAAGAATCCTAGAACTTTGACGAAGGCCTTTACCATGGATTTGAAAATTGAGAACAACATTAAAGCAGTTGGAAAATGTCCTAAGAGGGAGGGTGTTAAAATGATCAACCCAGAGAAGCCTCAATCAAGTAAGGTTGTGGATCTTGAGGAAGTTATAAATATTTTGGCCAGAGCTGTCAAAGAAATATATTACAAGCTATCCAGGGTAGAGAAAGGAATTAGAAGAGGTTCTTAGGGTCAGCATAGGAAACAAGGACAAGATATATTTTTAAATCATCAAAGAAACGATCAGAGATCTGATGAAAGAGGTAAAGGACCCATGGGAGCTAGACAACCCCATGGTAGGGAGAATAAAGTAGTGCATGATCCTCTAAATGCCAGAGTTTTTGTTGTTGAAGAGACAAATGAAATTTATTGGTGTGACAAATGTTTCTTACCCTGCCCGCCATGTGAAGTAGATCAGCAATTTGAAGAAGCTAATGATGATGATAACATTGATGATGATGCATGCATGGTGGACTTCTCTGCAAGATCACTTCAAGGAGTAACTTCAACTGAAGTAATAAGTGCAAGAACTTCTTCAAGTTTTTTTAATTGCATTCAACAGGTACCTCTTCTTCCTCCCTCGCATGGTTTATAAATAGATATGGTACATGATTTTTAACTTCCTAATAATGATTTTGAGTACCTAATAGATCTAATGATTAAGAAGTATGATGGAGGAATCCCGTCAAAAGAGGATAGACAATTGTTAATGAATGTTGTTGTTGCCGAACAAAAAGATTATAACATAAGAAGTAAAGCTGTCAAAGGGGCAGGGCCTCAAGCCACAATAAAGACCCCAGTTCTCACCAATGTCCCAAAAGAAACTGTAAAGAACGATGCATATGGAAAAGGCCTTATTGTCTCAAGTAGAACTGGTGTTCCCACCCATGCCCAAATTGTGAAAAATATTATGCCATCCGATTATTTTTTCAATCATTCTCCATATGTTGCTTTCCCCAAATACATTCCTTATGAAATTTCCCAAGTCTTGAGTCTAATCAAGATTTATGTCCCAATTGTTGAACTGCTTAGGATTCTTGAGCACAAGAAGAGGGCCTTTGAGTATTTGGGATTGGAAGAAGATAGGAGTGCCCAAGGCAAAAATATAAATAATGTAAACACTCCTCCAACCATTGCATACCTAGAAAAACCACCAGCATTGGAGGAGATAGGTGAACCACTTGAAGTTTACTTTGGAACATATTTAATTGAGTCCCAATTAAATATTGATCCATTTTTTAAAACGTTGATTATTGAGGAGAGACTGCTGCACAATTATATGTTTGATTCCGAAGCATCATGCAATATTATGCCTCTAGAGGTCATGAATGAATTGAACATTAAAGTGACAACAGCTTATGGAAAGTGTAATGTGTTGGTGCTCAAATAAGTCTCACCCTGTTTGTCATTGAAATTCCTTAGTTTGCGGCCTCTGTCATGTTTTCTATTTCCCCGTGTTGGTTCTTGAAGATTTTTTCCTCCATTTGGTTTCCATGATAAGTCCTTTCCGTGGTTGAGGATCACATAAAGGTATAGAATTTTTTTTTTGTTCCTCTATCCATATGAAAGAGTCTTTAACTTGGTCGTAAAACTCGGGGTTTTCCTTTCCTTTCGTTTTCCACTATCTTGTTTCTTTGTCCCTGTCTTTTGTGTCCTAAATATATATGGAAACATGATTGGATGTGGCTCGGAGGATTGTATTTTCACCTTATATCATTTCAAAAATCTCTGTCTGTGAAGAAAGATTCATTTCCGAACTCAAATGTTGGTTTTCCTGCATTTTTACGGTTTTACAGGTGTGGTTTTTCCCCATCAAATTTACATCTCTACATCAGTGGAAACGTGGCCCTTTTTGGTTTGATGTGGCTCAGTGGGGCACTCTAAAAACCGTTAGGCTCGCTTCAACCCAAAACTTGTCTATGTTGAGGAATGACGCTCATTTGGAAATTCACCTTTTGATTTGGCCTTGGAGTTACACAGGGTGGACATGTGGAGGTTTCCGCTACTTTTCCCGGACTGAGACAAATTTTTCATGCAGCCGGTACAGTTTTGACGGGTCATGGACATGTGGAGGGCTGGCACTCATTTGAGAATCTTCCTCATGGTCCCACCTTAACAGTTGTGCAATGAAGAAACGTAGAGACTTCCGCCAGGTCTTCCCATACTTTGAATTTTCAAGAAAATTTCTAAAGGCCTAGGATACGTGGTGGGACCATGCCTGTTTGGGGACTAGCCCCTAAGTTTTATTTTGAAGAAGCACTAGGAGGACACCTGGAGGCTTCTGCTCACTCTTCCCTTTTACTTGTACTTTTCAACGGCCAAAGGAAATTGTCTCGGACCCTAGACACATGACGCCTTCCACTGAACCTTCAACTTTTTTAATAGACTCTATCAGACTGAGACATGTGTTGAGCCCGCACTTGTTTGGGGTATCTACTTTTGGGGACCATCTCAAAATGTGCCATTGAGACATGTGGAGGCTTCTGTTGGCTCTTTTTTACACTGAGACTTTTCAAAGGCCAAAAGGCATTTTTTTTGACCCAGGGTATGTGGAAGTCTCGCGCTTGTTTGTGACTTGCCTTTGTGCTTCTCCTTTGCATTTGTGCCAAGGAAACACATGGAAGGCTATGATATAAAGTGGAGAAGGGGTAGAATCAACGGTTGTTGTGAATTTCACCCGTTTTTCCACCATTTTTGCTCCAAGACTCCTGGAGACGTGAATACACACTTTTTTTCATCGTTATTTGATGAAATTCCTTATCGTCTATATCTGTATGGTGCGATTGAATGGATTTGAAACTTAAATTATGAGTCTAATGATTGTTAAGGAAATTATTTTGAAGTGGGAATTTCTCAGGAACTCACAAAAATGGGAATTACCAGAGGAAATGGATGCGGGTAGTATTGCAGAGGAAAGAGAGGGAAAAGGGAAGAAATGATTAAAGTGTAGGTGCAAAAGATGAAAACGGTGTTGCCTCGAAAGTAAAAAAGATTACCTATCATATCCAGCTATGCAGAGTCTCTAGAAAATGACTAAAAAGGGGATTTATCACATGATAGAATTAGAATGATTAGAAGGATCACCAAAAAGTTGTGGCATGGCATCCTAGTCATTAGTCGAGGGCCCAAAAAATGTGATCAGTTCACAATTGGCCACCTGGCAGCTTTCGGATCTGAATTTGTTAAACATCGCTTTCTGAAGCAAATTGTTAACAAGCAAAGGTCCCTCAAATATTCTTTATTTTTGGGGGGAAAATTGAGTGAGTAAAATGTATAAATGTAATGAGAATACTCTTGCAAATGGTTAGAGGTTAAATTATTAAGAGAAAATTTGAGAAATTCGTCTTCGTGAAAGACGAAAGCCGAGATAACATGTTATTTTCTTTTGTTTTATATTTTCTATCGTGTCAAGTTGGTTTCAGATGTATAGCCATTGAAAATAACTGAGATTACTCTAGAAGCTTTCCCCTGCTAATGAATCTAAGCACTTTTGAAATTAATTTGTGTCCATTCTCTAGCAATTTTTGTCTGCTTTGTTTCAGAATGTCTGCAAATAGTTTATTTCATTCCTATTGCAATATTACATTTAAATATTTTAGAAATCACATAGGATCTTGTCCCTATGATATTTTAATGGTATTTGCAATTTGATTTCAAGAAGAGACTTCATCTTGGATGAGATAAACAAATTTAAAATAAATTCACTATCTTTTGTTGAAAAATATTGTCTTTAAGTCTTCTAGTGTACCTTAGGCATGATTGATCAGAGACTTTGGTGTTTAATTGAGCCTCTCAATTCAATCCTTCATGTTAGAGTCTCAAATATTATGTGAAAACGTGCTGATCTGGGCCTCCATTGAAGCACACCTTCTAGTTGAAGGAAAATCTTAACTGCTTTAAAGATTTATGTTGTTGAGTTGTTCATTGCTGTGAAGTCGCTTCGAAGATCTAGTATAATCAACTTTATCCTACTTCATCTCCCACAAAAATCATTCAAAAACCATTGATCCATCCTGAACTACCCCTGTTTGCCCTGTATATCAACAAAGGAAAAAAATCTACTTACTAAAATATGTAGAACACTTAGGATTTCTTAATGTCTTTAGTAACCTTATCCTTGTGTTGAAAGTATCTTCGTCGTTTAGAAGTGACAAATCTTAAGAGTTAAATTATGGAGTATTGACCATATTTTCCCAAGGTTTTCTACATATAATTTGTCCAAACGAAGGATGTCCATCTCCTTCATCAAACAGAGGTTACAATAAGGGTCCTCTCACCTTGGTCGAAGAGGCACGACCTAAAGTAGTGAGGACTGGTCAAATTCTCTTAAAGGTGTATCCATCTCTTAAGGGATACCAAATTTGATAAGAAAGTTTCTTACTATTTGAGGGATAAGAACCCTGGGAATTTGAGGCAGGCCTTTACCATGGCTCTGTAAATTGAGAACAATATTAAAGCAGTCGGAAAACATCCTAAGAGGGAGGGTGTTAAAGTGATCAACCCTGAGAAGCCTCAATCAAGTAAGGTTGGATATTGAGGAATTCATAAGGACTTTGTCTGGGGATGTACAATAAGTCTCTTACAAGCTAGATAGGGCAGAGAAATGAATTGGGTAAGGTTCTCAGGGTCAGCATAGGCAGCAAGGCCAAGACAAACTTGCAAATCATCCTATAAAGGACCAGAGGTCTGATGATAGAGGTAAAGGACCCATGGGAACTAGACAACCCCAAGATAGGGAAAATGGAGTACTGCCTGATCCTATAAATGCCAAAGTTGTTGTTAAAGAGAAAAATAAAATGGATTGGTGTCACAAATGCTTCTTGCCCCACCTGCCATGTGAAGTAGATCAACAAGTTGAAGAAGTTGACGATGATGACAACACTGATGATGATGCATGCATGGTTGACTGCTCTACAATCTCACAACAAGGAACAACTTTAACTGAGGTAATAAGTGTAAGAACTGCTATAAGTTTTTAGGACTGTATTCACTAGGTACCTCTTCTTCCTCCCTCTCATGATTTAGAAATAGATATGATACAAGAATTTGAACTTCCTAATAATGATTTTGAGTACCTAAGAGTTCTAATGATTAATAAGTATGATGGAGGAATCCCATCAGAAGAGGATAGATAGTTCCTAATGAATGTTTTTGTGGCCCAAGAAAAAGATTTTAACACAAGAAGTAAATTTTCCAAAGGGGCAGGGCCTCAAGCCAAACCAAAGACCCCAGTTCTCACCAATGTCCCAAAAGAGACTCCAAATAAAGATGCATATGGAAAAGGCCATGTTTTCTCAAGTAGAAATGGTGTTCCCACCCATGCCCAAAATGTTAAAAACCTTGTGCCATCTGATGAGTTTGTCAATATGTCTCCAAATTTTGTTTTGCCGAAGTACATTCCCTATGAAATTTCCCAAGTATTGAGTCAGATCAAGATTTTTGTCCCAATTGTTGAACTACTTAGGATTCCTGAGCATAAGAGGGTTTTTGAGTATTTGGGATTGGAGGAAGATAGGAGTACCCAAGGTAGAAATATAAATAATGTAAATACTCCTCCTCCAACCATTGCATACCTAGAAAAACCACCAACATTAGAGGAGATAGGTGTACCACCTGAAGTTTACTTGGAAACATCTTTAGTTGAGTCTCAGTTAAATGTTGATCCATTTTTAACAACACTATTTATTAAAGACAGGCTGCTGCACAATTGTATGTTTGATTCCAGAGCATCTTCCAATGTTATGCCTCTTGAAGTCATGAATGAATTAAATATTAAAGTGAAAGTAGCCTATGTCAATTGTACTGCAATGGATTCTAGAGAGGTCCCAGTTTTAGGGTGTGTGAAAGGTTTGGTAGTACAACTTGCAGCTTATCCAGGTAAGAACTTTAAAATTGATGTTTTCATTGTTGATTGCCCTACCGAATGGGCATTTTTTTATCAAGAAAGTGGGCTGCAAGTGTGGGTGAAAGTGTTCAGATGCATATGTATTTTTCCACCATTCCAATTGAAGGCAACCTTGTAAAGTTGTATGGAGATAAGAAGATGTTGTACCTCATTGAAGATCCGAATAATGCTTCTTATGAAGTGTTGTACACTGATGTAGATGCTGCTAAATTTATTGGGTTTGCTGATGGAAAAGAGCATAAGATTGATCAGTGTAAATGTCTTGAATACATAGTGTTATCTCTCGAAAGTGCACCCTGTAGGGAGATGGCTGCAAGTTTTCTAAGATTACAAACTTTGATCTGTCTCTTTCGTAGATACAATAGAAACACCTTAGGTCTATGGGTATACCTATTTTGTGGTGACTCTCTGGTATTAAGGCCAGTTCCTTGTTGATGTATCCTAAATTTATTCTGGGGTTTAAGGGTAAAAGATGACTGTAAATTAATTAAAAATAAGGTGATACACCAAATTTGTATGAGGGATTTCGCTAGGTATATGCACAATTGATATGTGAAGGACTTTGATGCATGATCCAATAGTTTTCTACAGAATTTAAGGGAAAAAACATTGTTGTACTGAGGGAAAAATATCACAAAAACCCTAATAAGTTAACATGCACATTAAAATTATCCAAAAAATACTGAATTTGCAGAAGGGTAAGATGATTTATCAGGAAATTTGCATTCACAAGACTAATAGAAACATACACAAGACTGAAAATAATTGGTAAGGAAGAAATTCTTCACACTCAAAACGAAAAACTGGAAAAAATTGCTTCAGTACTCCTATATCCAAAAAGTCCTCCAGAAGTTCATTTTGTGCTTTGCAAAGGCACACAATATATAGCAAAAATAAAATTCACCCTCTTCCCCAAAATAGCCTAAAGCTTGTACTCACCCATGAATTCTATTTCTATCCTTTATTTAATAATAGATAAAGGAATAAAAATAGAGCATGCAATTATAAATAGGCATTATTAGCCTTAATGACAATACAGCCAAATTGAAGTTGACTATTCTATTTTTAAGAAAGAAAGAGTAAATAAGTTGTTAAAATAAGCTTTCTTGCAAGGAAATTCTTTTTCCTTGTGCACGTGAATTCATCTTCTTGTCTGTTCTGTCCTGTTGTGAAGTATGCAAAAAATTAACTCTCTGTTTGTGAATTAAAAAAATTGCAATACTTGCAACAATAGACATCCACTGTGGGGAATACCTGTCCATGTGCACATGTTCTAACATTAACATCTCCTTCAAAATGGTCACATGCAGTGACATTTTTTAAATCCACTTTAGCTCCTTGAAGTGGGGACCACTTTTGCACTTTACCATCATGTTATAGTCCGCCACCTTTGGATCTTGGTTATCATTGTGAGCATGTATACTTGTTGGCCCTTTTGCAATTTGTATATACTTAATTTAATTCTCACCTTTTTGGTGATTATAGTTAGCATGCATGGTCGGGATTTGCATTATTTAAGGTCTAGAATATAGTGATCTTTTGAATTTTGAATGCAATGATTCTATTTTATTTAATGACGTGGGCTGGCCCCTTCTCCATGGTGACTCACCCCTTGGTAACTTTCTCAGTGGCATATGTAACTCAAGTTGAGTTTTCTTGGATATTTGTTGATCGTTCTAGGCCATCGATCTGTGTCCTTTTTCATCTTCAGTTGTCGATCTTGAACCTGCGGTTTAGGGTCTTGGTTGTGGAGGCTCGGGCTTGCGGGAATTTTTTGGAACTTTTAACCTTTTTACAAAAGTTTCAAACTTAAAAAAATACCCTGGCCTCTGTTTTTGTTGTGGTGATGACACTATCCTTTTCGGGCCTGCGGGAAATTTTGGAAATTTTAACTTTTGCACCTTTAATGTTTAAAAAAAAAAGAGACTCCCTCCTTTCCATTGTTTTGCCACGTGTACTCTGTGGACTTTCGGGCCTCTGGAGGAAATTTTGACACTTTGAAATTTTGACAAATTGGACAAGTTGGTCAATCGACCGCCATTTCACTTGGACTACTTTTACATCTATCTTGATGATCAATTTGTGAGAGTTGATCTCTGTACTTTTCAATTTTTGATCATTGATCTTCAAAGCATGATTAGGGTTTCTGACTTGTATTAAATGTGTTTTTTGAAGACTCAAACCATGGTTTGCATTGAAATTGGGGAAAAATCTAGAGATGTTGATCTGTGTCCTTATCGATCTGGAACCATTAATTATTAATTATGGTTGAGTTAGGTTGAAAACACCTCCTGAGGTTGCATGGTAAAGTGAGGCTCGACCTGAATGACCATTTCATTTGATTTTTTACTATGCGGGTGAATCCCTGGAAAATTTTCTGTTCGAAGCCATTTTTTTGAGGTCCTTGAGCTATGCCATTGTTGATTTTAAAACTTGGCTCTGTTCATTTGATTCTCTGTGTCACTTCATCAGATGACCGTCATGAAGGTGAGAGCTTAGAGCTCATTTCTTGTATTATTTCTCTTTTCACCACCACTGCTAGTGTTTTTCTTTGAGATATATGCAACCTTTTGAGCACTATGAGGATCCGTGAACAGAAGTATTGATCTCTTTGTCATTTTGTTCTATGAAGTTTGGATTTTAGCGGATTTATTCTCTCGGCTAAGTTGTATCTGCATTTTTTGTTTGTTTTTTGTGGAGGTCAGAACTTTTTCCTGAGCTATCTAGATTTGGCTTTACATCACTACTTTATGAGGTCAGTAAGATTTTCGATTCTTGAGTTTTCACTAGTATTTTGGTTCACTGTCACTTCGGCTTCAAAACTGATACCTATCTTCTTTTGTATTTCTTCGTGTGATCTCTTAGATGACTCTGGTCATTTTCGAGTTGAACTCATTTTAGGTTTGGTCCTTTTAATTCTGAGCTCGATGATATCTCAAGGGTTTTCTCCTCTTCGATTTAAGCAGTAAGTTTTTTTTGTTTACTTCTTTCTCTCACTTGGTATCCATTAATGGGTCCGCGATTAAGAAACATGATTTGTGCTTTTATTTCTTATACTACAATTCGAAGGTGATTAACCTTAAAATAATGTTAACCTCTAAAATGCTTCAATACTTTTCAATTTAGATGTGTGTGCTGTTTGACTTAAAGCTTTTTTGTCTGAGCCTATTGTTTTGAATAATAAATGGTTATTCCTATTTTCTCAAACATGTCAGATCTGAATGTTTACTGTTATGGGTATCCATACTCCTTCATTCCTTTTAATTTTGCAATCTGTTCTTGAGCCTAATAATATTTTCTAAAAATTTGAAATCCACTTCATACAATCTTAGTTTTGTATTTTTTGATTTCATTCAACCATTAATATTCACCTGGTATGTTAGTTTCTCAAAAACACTCAGAACTTTTTAAGATGATTCCTTTCGACGGTTTCACTATTCACTTTCTTTTCACAGATTTGGTTCATCGCGGCTTGAGGAAGACATTATTTTTACTATAACCTCTCTTTTGTGCCTTGAATTGGTATTCCTCAGCTATTCTTTAAATATGGGTTAGTTCAGCCTTGACTGTTATGAGTCTATCAGATATTTTGCATTATAAGATTGTCTTTGAGATTTCAATTTCCTCTATTGCCAATATCATGTGAACTGAGATCTTTTTAACTGGTAAGTTTATGGCTCACTAAATAAAACTCTATTTTGAGCTCAAGACCTGGAAAATGACTTGGTTTTTTAATACTCTGAAAAGGTGTGCCCATGGCCTTAAATATGATGGTCATCTTTTATTTGTATCACCGAGTAAATAGCCCAACCTTTTCAAGAGAATTTTTAACTTGTTTAAAATTGTGTCAATTACTTCCTTGAACACATTTCTTGAAGATTTTGGAAGTTTGTATCTAGAACCTTCCTTTGACTATTATGCTTTTGATTTTTAGAAATATGGCTTCACTCTACTTGTCTGAGCCCATTCCACTAGTATTGCAGCATTTTTGTATTCATTTTGAATGACTTCTATTTTTGTAACTATAAATCCTACATTCAATTTGATCTTTTAAGCTATTACTTGTAGTATTTTGTGTAGTTGGAACTTGATTAATTCAAATATTGTATTTATAGAATTTTTTACTTGTAAGATTAATCTTGCAACTTCATCTCTATTTAGCTATTTAGGCTTATAATGAATGAACCAAAATCCTTTAATTTGATGACTGAAAGTATAGTTCCCTTTCTTTTCTACATAAACATGGTGTTTGATCTTTATTACAACTTTCTATGTATGCTGGAAAATTTGAAATGTTGAATTTTCATGGTGAATCCCTGGCAAAATTTTTCCAAAATTCTCTCTTCCATCCATTTCTTGCTATAGTAGTTATAGTTTCTAATCCAGAATATAGAACATAACACTTCATGTTGAAGCTGATTTGGTAAATAAAAATGAGACATCGTAACTATTTATGTTGATCATGGCATGCTTTACTTATTTTCTGTCATACTTACTTGATTTAAACAATTCTTTTAATGCATGTTACTAGTTGAAAGAAACATGATGAAAAGTTTTAAATGTCCATTTTACATGGCAAAGCACCGTCAAATTTTCCCAAAATCTTCTTTATTCTGTTTCACTTATAAACCTTTCTTTCCAGCCAAACATAAGCTTTTGATTTCTGCTTCTTCCTTCTGTAGCAAACTAAAACATGTATTTCTATCTCCCAGTCTCTGTTTTTTACTATAACTTCTTCTACTTTGGAATGATTGCTGAAACCTTGAGTTACATTCTTCCTTTTTATACATGCACTTATGACTTGTTTATTTTTCATTGGCTGCAACTTGTACCTGCACACTTAGGAAAATAGTTAGAAAATACTTAGGCTTTTTGGCCTCTCTTATGTCCATGTTTTTTTCTTTTCTTTTCTCTTCCTTCATTCTATCTGAGTGAATAAAGCATGCATGCAGTTTGATATTCAAGTAAATTACATCTCCTGTTATTAGAGATTCATATGCAAGAATTAGAATAGTCTAGGAATATGAATTGATCCCTAAGCTCATAACTGATAGTTATCCTTTTCTTCTTTTCAGGTAAAGTGGCTTCTACAATGGAGATGAAGAAGAAGAAGCTGGAAATGGAGATGTTTTCAATCAAATAAAAAAAACCCAAGGCAATGATGGGTTCACGCATACTCCTTTGATTTCTCTTTCATGCATGTGTACCTTTTATTTCAGTAGATGTACTTTATTTTTCAGTTACATCCCACTGCTTGTGTGGGAAACATTTGACCTTCCTTGTGAATAAAATATTGAATTCTGAAAATGAGTTGTGTATTCCCTTCTGCATTCTAGCTTCTCTCTAAGGATTGTATAATGAACTAAAAAATTCAGTAACATAGTTGAATGTCTTAATCATGAAGGAAAGAACATTGATGAGAACTTGTAACATTTAGTAACAAACACTAATTTTCTGATATCTATATTTCTGTTTGCTGCTTCAAAACTTAGCACTTCACCTACTCTATAATTTTTCATCTTCATCAAGACAACACAGCTATCCTTCGGGAGGCATATTTATTGCATTTTATTGCATTGTCTTTTATTTAATAATGTGCAACATGTGCACTCTAGTCTAGTGACTTGCATTCAATATTGTTATGTTGGATAACATTCAATATTGGTATTAGTAGTAATTACATGTGCATGTGAGATGGGTCTTATCATCTCGTAGTTGGTGTCTGCTAGGGTGTCATGTCTATCCATATGAGGCTGTCTAATATCTATAAATATTACAGCTCTTGCATTGTAATGTAATCTGATTTCATGATCAATAATATTTGTGAGGCTTCCGTCCCTCTTTGGTCATTGCAATCTTATTCTATTCTATCATTTGGTATCTAAGCTATACCATTATTATCATTTGGTATCAGAGCAGGTTCTATCCAAGCAAGGTTGAAGAGGAGCACTATTGGAGAGGATCCATTGGAGAAGAAGATCTGCATCAAAGGAGAGCCATTGAAGCATCCCGCAGCCTCCATTCCTCCCAAGCATCCATCAACTAAAATTTGACCTATCCACTTATTTGGAAGGTAAATTTTTTTTTATTAGTCATTGGCATAGCCAATTGATCTAACATATTGGCGGAATATTTCAGATTTGGAGATCTTTAAAAAAAAAAAAAAGGAGAAAGATCTTGAAAAAAATTGCAGATCTAAAAAAAAAAAAAAAAGATTTGTGAAAAAAAAAAGAGATCTTAAAAAAAAAAAAAAAAAAAGGAGAGAGATCTTGAAAAAAATTGCAGATCAAAAGAAAAAAAAAAGATCAGATCTAAAAAAAAAAAAAAAATCAGATCTGAAAGTGGAGGTGTGAAGAATTCGGGAGCAAAGGTTGAAGCAGTCCCGTCAACAAAATTCCAGCAGATAGCTCTTAGAAAAAAGGACGTAACTTTTTCATACAATGTCAGATTGATGTGCAATTTTTTTTTCTGGAAATATAAGAAGGAGACGCACAACTTTCAGTTTACATCATCTTCAGATTCGGCCTCTACATGTGACGAAAAGTCTGTACAAGTCGGATCATTTTTTTCTGAAAAAAAATCAGATCTAGCTGGTAAATTGGTAAGATCTCAAAAACTAAGATTCCGATTCTTCTGAAATTTTGTGGGTTTCAAGAAAAATATTGTATGATGCTGCTGTCAAAATTTTAGAAAAACCCAGATCACGGTTTGTGAGAAAAGGTGAAAACAATATTCAGATTGTTTGTTTGGATCTTGGGAACAAACAGGTCAGCGGTTCAATTCCCACTCTCTCCATATTTTTTATTAAATTATTTTTTTTGGAAAATTTGGAGAAATTAATAAATTTTGGGAGATTTCTAAATTTAGAAGCTCACCAAACACATTTAGAGCCACCGCTAAATTTAGCGGAAAAACACCTATTGGGGGGTAAAAAAATATTTTTGGCCTAAATTGTGTATTTTGTGATTCTAGACCCTTTTTTGTAAAGAGGGGGGACACAAAAACTTCATTTTGATGTACTTTTGGAGCATGTTGTACTAATCTTGGTGCATAAAGTGAAAAAAAAAAAAAAAAAAGTGCAAATTTTTTATTTTATGTTTGGTTCTATCACACGAGATCTTTGATCTCATAGCAGCGTTCGGTATATACGGTGCCTCTGGGAAGCGCTTATGGGTGATGCCGTCGCGACTACTACTGCACTTAACGCCTAACACAGCTGCCTAAACGTCGTCTGGGCATCGACCCTATAAAATCGACGGGGAGTAATAAGGACACAATACACACACATTTGAGCCCTCCCATCCGTTTGTGCTTGCACAAACCCCTCTCCGTACTGTCTAAGTACCACGTACTAAATTCTTTCACGTGCGTTAACACCTCTTTCCGTACTGACGGGTATATTGAAAGGGTGATCTTCTTCCACGTACCGACGGGTATATCGGAAGGGAGCGTATATAGAAAGGTTTGGTATATCGGCCTGACGGTATATTGAGAGGGAGACCATAAACCTGGAGTGATAAGAGCCTTACCCTTTGTCAGAAATTCAGAGTTTCAGAAATTCAGATTGCAGAAATGGGTGCACAAGCACCAAAGTTCTTCTTGCCAGATTCACAACTGCTTAGAGGAGACAACTATGCTGCATGGAAACCGAAGATCAAGATGTTACTTGAGTTTGAAGACCTATGGACAGTTGTAGATGGACAAACAACAAGATCACTTGATGATGGAAGACAACAAGTTCAATTTGACAGGGCCAATCAAAAGGCCAAGTTGATCATCTTGTTTAGCGTAACAGACGATGTGCAACCCCACATTAGAGATGCCACATCGGCCAAGGATGCATGGGATAAGTTGAGCACAGTCTATGAGGCAAAGAACAAGAATGCCATCCTCAACCTACTATCACAACTGCATACTCTCAAGTTCAAGCACAATGAGAAGGTTGAAGTTTTTTTGAGACGAGTTGCTACTTTGAGGGCATCTCTATTGGCATTGGGAAAAGAGATAAGTGATGAAGACCTCGTACCAATTGTGTTGCGAGCACTTCCTCCTTCCTACAGAATCTTTGTGACAACTATCAATATGAGTGAACACACAGTCACCTTTGAGAAGTTGGTCAATCTACTCCAACAAGAAGAGGCAATGAACAACAAAGATCATGAAGATGAGCAAGCACTATCTTCCAATCATAAAGGAAAGGGAAAATTTCAGTCCAATCACAAGAAGTCCCAACAAAACCAAAGTCAACGAGACAACACCAAGAAGTGTCCCATTTGCAATAGAGGGGGACATGACATCAAAGATTGTTGGTACAATTCCTACAAAAAGGGTTCATCAAGCAATTCAAAACCCAATAACCAACAGGGTAACAATAATTCAAATAAAGGGAAGTCCAACAACAACAACAATCAAGGGCAGAAAAATGGTAATTGGCAAAGAAAACCCAAACAACAAGGGTACATTGCCGAACATGAGGATGATTCAGATGAAGGACACCACATGTATTCTGCTCAATTTGATGAAGAAACCAAGTCCACACAAGATATCTGGTATGTTGACTCGGGTGCAACTCGACACATGACTGGACGCAAGGATTGGTTCTACACACTACGTGACTCACCTAACAAGAACCATGTGTCATTAGGTGATGACTCATCATACAGTGTCAAGGGGATTGGAAACATTTCACTACCTCTTGGAAAGCATGACTGCAAAATCACAAATGTATTGTATGTACCTGGGTTGACCAAGAATTTGCTATCAGTTAGTCAACTCCTTGATCACAACTTGAAGTTGGATTTTGACAGTAATAATGGAGAAAAAGTGTGCTTGATAAGAGATAAGTCAAGAGGTTCCAAGATTGTAGCAAGAGCCTCCAATGTGGGACGCATGTTCCAACTTGATTTTGTCCACAAGGATGATCAAGCTCTAGTGGCCAAAGACACACAATCTGCAGAACTATGGCATCGCAGATATGGTCACATCAGTTTTGGCTATCTCCAAACACTTCAAAAGGGCAACATGGTGAAAGGATTGCCTACACTCAAGCACAACACTGACAAGTGTCACAATTGCCTAGCTGGAAAGCAACACAGAGTACCCTTCCAGAAGAACACATATAGAGCTAAGGGAAAGCTTGATTTGGTGCACACCGATCTTTGCGGGCCCATGCAACCAAGTCATTCTGGATGTCAATACTTCATGCTTTGTGTTGATGACTACTCAAGAAAGATGTGGATATATTGTCTAAGAAACAAGAGTCAAGCCTTTGAGACATTTCAGAAGTTCAAAGCACTTGTTGAGAATGAAGTTGGTCGCAAGATCAAAACTCTCCGCTCAGATCGAGGGGGGGAATTCACAAGCAATGAGTTCAAGACTTACCTGGAAGCTCATGGGATTCGTCGACAAATGCCTCCTACTCACACACCACAGCAGAATGGTATAGTTGAGAGAAGGAATCGTACTATCATGGAAATGGTGCGATGTATGATTGACGACTCAGGTTTAACAAAGACATTTTGGGCAGAAGCTGCAAGAACTGCAGTCTATTTGTTGAACAGAGTGCCCACAGTAGCTCTTGAAGGAGTGACACCTCAAGAAGCATGGTCAAATCGGAAACCATCAATTGCACACCTAAGAGTATTTGGGTGTAAAGCTAGCATGCACATACCCAAGAAGAACAGGAACAAGTTGGATATGAAAGCTGAGAAACTGATATTCATTGGATACAGTGAAGAAGCACTTGGGTACAGATTATGGGATCCGAAAGCAAAGAAAGTATACACAAGTAGGGATGTTGAGTTCTTTGAGAAGAAACAAGCAGATGCTCCACTCAACGACTCAACAAACATGCAGAATACACCTCTTGTGAAGACAGAATTTGATGTTCCCACTGAAGATGACAGTGATGAATTGGATGATGGTGAAAACTTGGATCCACCACAAGCCAATGGAACAGCTAAGAAGTTACCTAAATGGTATACTCAATTAATAAGAGATGCAAATTTGGATGAAGCACCTAGCACATCATCCAATCCTGGACCTAGAACTCGCAGTCAAGCTCGTGAAGAGGTCAATTATGCCCTAATGAGCAGAGTTGTTGAAACAGTTGAGCCATCTACAGTTCAGGAAGCCCTACAATCAAAAGCTTGGAAAGATGCCATGGATTCAGAGTATCAGTCAGTGATGAAGAACAACACATGGCAACTTGTCGACCTTCCACCAGGGAAGAAACCCATTGGATGCAGATGGATATTCAAGACTAAGTACAAATCAGATGGGACTATTGACAAGTATAAAGCAAGGCTTGTAGCAAAGGGGTATGCACAACAAGAAGGCATTGATTATGAGGAGACATTTGCTCCCACAGCCAAGATCAAGACAATCAGGATGATCTTTGCTCTAGCTGCACAATTTGGTTGGAAAGTCCACCAAATGGATGTGAAAAGTGCCTTTCTTAATGGAGATTTGCAAGAAGAAGTCTATATGACTCAGCCAGAGGGTTATGTAATACCAGGAAAAGAGATGATGGTATGCAGACTCATAAAATCTCTATATGGCCTAAAACAGGCACCCCGGGCATGGTACATCAAAATTGATGAGCATCTCATAAGTCATGGATTCGAAAGGAATCCTTATGACCCCAATCTCTACCTCAAAAAGCAAGGGGGGGAGATTGTCATTGTGGTTGTTTATGTCGACGATCTAGTCATTACAGGCAGTTCTGTGAAGATGATCGATGCAACAAAGAAGGATTTTAATCGATCGTTCGACATGACAGATCTCGGGCTCATGCACTATTGTCTTGGGTTGGAAGTATGGCAAAAAGAGAATCATATCTTTGTGTCACAGTTGAAATACACCAAGACAACGCTCGAGAAATTCAGGATGATGGACTGCACTCCTATTGCTACACCTATGGAAGCGAGACTTCAGTTATCTCGTTCCGATCCATCACCACCGGTGAATGCAACTCTCTATCGGCAGTTGATCGGGAGTCTCATTTACCTGACATATACTAGACCAGATATCAGCTTTGCAGTCAGCTATTTATCACGCTTCATGCAAGAACCAAAAATATGTCATTGGAAAGCAGCAAAGAGAATACTAAGATATCTAAAGGGTACAGTTGACCTTGGTCTAGAGTACAAGAAGAATGACAATTTCTTCTTGACAGGATATTCAGATTCAGATCATGCAGGAAACATGGATGATAGGAAGTCAACATCAGGCTTCGTCTTCTTTATGGGATCTGGACCGATATCATGGGGAAGCAAGAAACAGAACTTTGTTTCTCGCTCTTCTACAGAAGCAGAGTATCGAGCTGCAGGTGAAGCTGTTTGTGAAGCAATATGGCTACGCCGAATACTGGAAGGAATTGGTCTACCACAACAGAAATCTACTCCAGTATATGTTGATAATGAAGGAGTTCTAAAGCTTGTTCGCAATCCAGTATTTCATGAGAGAACCAAGCATATTGAAGTACAGGTTCATTTCATACGCGAGCATGTCTTGAAGCACAACATACAGCTCCAGTTCTGTCCTACAGCTGAACAGAAGGCAGATGTTTTCACTAAGTCACTTGCACGTGACAAATTCACACTGTTCAGAGAGTTCCTCTCCACTTCATTGGAAACTATGCAAAATTAAGGGGGGGAATGTTAGCATAATTTAGCATAGGCATATTTATTGCATTTTATTGCATTGTCTTTTATTTAATAATGTGCAACATGTGCACTCTAGTCTAGTGACTTGCATTCAATATTGTTATGTTGGATAACATTCAATATTGGTATTAGTAGTAATTACATGTGCATGTGAGATGGGTCTTATCATCTCGTAGTTGGTGTCTGCTAGGGTGTCATGTCTATCCATATGAGGCTGTCTAATATCTATAAATATTACAGCTCTTGCATTGTAATGTAATCTGATTTCATGATCAATAATATTTGTGAGGCTTCCGTCCCTCTTTGGTCATTGCAATCTTATTCTATTCTATCATTTGGTATCTAAGCTATACCATCCATTAGAAATGGTGATAGACACAAGTGACCATATAACAACTCACCAAATGTTCTAAGCAAGTATATTTGACAATTTGTGGTTCATCCAAGTTGAGGGAAAATGGACTATAATGGCAATTACCAAAGCCCAAGTGAATAAAAAAAAATACTCGACCCACATATGGAGATTTTGAAGTGTTTAATAAAGCTAAGGGCTTGTCCAGTTGAGGGGGCAATGGTTGACAAAAATTATGTCAATTGCATGGACACGCAAGATACTAGATGACATACAAACTTGACTATTGACATAATTTTGTTACAATTTTGAGTCTATGTATAGACTAACTATCCCTTGTGAAGATAACTAACTTACTGTAAAGTTATTTGCCAGATGATGTCCACGGATTGACCCTATATTTGCTACTATACAACTTCCTGCACTGGCCCGTGACATGGGTCTTATCATCTCATAATTGTTGCCTGCTAGGGTGACAAATGGTGTATCCATATGAGGCTGTCTAACAGGGATGAAGATTACAACTCTTGCATTGTAAAGTAATCTGATTTTATGATCAATAATATTTGTGAGGCTTCTGTCCATCTGTTAGGTGACCAAGTGATTGATCCTATGCTTTTGACAATGGATCTAGTCCAAGATAACGACCTGAAGATTGATATCTCTCAGCGTTTTAGAGGGTGCCCAAGTAATAAATGAAAACTTCTCGGCCTAGGGAATGTGGGGAGATAGAAACAATTGAGTTTGGCCTCTAAGGTGTTCTTGCAAAGTAGAGGTTACAAATCTTGTGATAGTTTTATGAAAAATGGAGACCGTATTTGATTTGGGTTCTTCGAGTAGATGAAGGATCCCATCTTCCAAATTAGAACAATTTATGTTGTAGGAGATTATTTATGCTTGAAAATTGGGCTAATGTTTTGAAAAATTCCCTGAACCCGTTTTTCTTGGTGTACATCTTGTATGAGGATCCAATTGAGTTGTTATATGCTATTTAATGAAGGTGTTGAAAATGGAGAACATTGGTGAATGATGATAGAAAATTAGATCTAAATGGAGGTGTGAAGAATTTCGGGACAGAAAGTTGAAGCCAGTCCCCGTCAACACAATTCCAGCAGATAGCTCTTAGAAAACAGAACTTACTTTTTTCATAAAATGTTGATGATGTACCATTTTTTTTTTTTCTGGAAAGAATAAGAAGAGACGCACAACTTACAGTTTACATCATCTTCACATCGGCGGTCGGGTCCTCTACATGTGACTAAAAGTCTGTACAAGTTGGATCATTGTTTTTGAAAAAAAAATCAGTCTAGCGAAGTAATAATGGTAAGATCTCAAAATTAAGATTTCCGATTTCTTCTTGAATTTTTTTGGGTTTCAAGAAAAAAGATTGTATGATACTGCTGTAAAAAATTGGTTAGAAAAAAAAACCCAGATCACGTTTTGTGAAAAAGGTAAAAACCAATATTCAGTAGTGTTTGTTTGGATCTTGGGCACAACCGGGCAGCGGTTTCAATTCCCACTCTCTCATATTTTTTTCTAATTTATTTTTTTTGGGAACATTTGGGAAAATTAAATGTTTTTGGGAGATGTCCTAATTTAGAAGCTCACTAAACACATTTAGAGCCAACACACACCGCTAATTTAGCAGAAAAACAACCCTATTGGTGGGTACAAAATTTTTTGGCCTAAATTGTGTATTTTGTGGTCTAGACCCTTTTTTTGTAAAGAGGGGGGACACAAAAAATTTCATTTTATGTACTTTTTGGAGCATGTGTAGTAAAATCTGGTGCATAAAGTGAAAAAAAAAAAGTTCAAAATTTTTCATTCATTTGATGGTTTGTTCTAATCACATCCAGATCGTGATCTCATAGCAGGCAAGCGGTCCGGTATATACGGTGCCTCTGGGAAGCGCCTTACTGGATTCGTCTCGACTACTAGACTCACTTTAAACCCTAATACAGCTGCCTAAACGTCGTCTTGGCAATCGACCCATAAATCGACGGGGAGTAATGAGGACAAAATACACACACCACATTGTGAGCCCTCCCATCCGTCTTGTGCTTGCCAACCCCTCTCCGGACTGTCGAAGTACCACGTACTAAATTCTTCACGTGCGTTAACACCCTCTTTCCGTACTGACGGGTTTATGAGGGGATCTTCTCTTCTTCCACGTACGACGGGTATATCGTAAGGGAGCGTAGATAGAAAGTTTTGGGTATCAATCGGCCTGACGGTTATTGAGAGGGAGACCATAACCTGGAGTTATAAGAGCCTTACCCTTGGGTCAGAAATTCCGAGTTTCAGAAATTTAAGATTGCAAAAGTGGGTGCACATGCACAAGCCCAAAATCTTCTTTCGTTCCCTTTCCATTCACAACTACTTAGAAGGAGAGAACTAGCTGCAATGGAACCGAATATCAAGACGTTGCTTGAGTTGGAAGATCCTATGGACAGTTGTCGATGGACAAACCAGAGCACGTGATGATGGAAGACAAAGTTAATTTGACCATGGCCAATCACAGGCCAAGTTGATCACCTTGTTTGGCGTAACACGATGTGCAACCCCACATTAGAGATGCCACTCGCCAAGGATGCATGGGATAAGTTGAAAAGCACAAGTCTATGAGGCAAAGAACAAGAATGCCATCCTCAACCTACTAGCCCAACGTCATACTCCGCAGTTCAAGCCAATGAGAAGGTTGAAGTTGTTTTGAGAAGAGTGCTGACTTGTTGAGAGCAGCCTATTGCATTGGGAAAAAGATAAAGTGATGGACCTCCGTACCATTGTGTTGGCGAGCACTCCTCCTTCCGACAGAATCTTTGTGACAACTATCATATGAGTGAACACAGAACACATTCAACCTGTGAGAGTTTGGTCAATCTACTTCATTCAACAAGAAAGTCAATGAACAACAAAGATCAGGAAATAGCAAGCACTATCTTTCCAATCATAAAGGAAAGGGAAAATTTCAGTCCAATCACCATACTCCCAACAAAACCAAAGTCACAAGACACACCAAGAAGTGTCCCATTGCAATAGAGGGGGACTGACTCAAAGATGTTGGTACAATTCCTACAAAAGGGTTCTAAGTAATCAAAACCCAATAACCACGGGTAACCATAATTCAAAGTAAAGGGAAGTCCACAATAACACAATCAAGGGCAGAAAAATTGGTAATTGGCAAAGCAACCCAAACAACAAGGGTATACATTGCCGAACATGAGGAGATTCGATGAAGGACAAACCCCAACCCCACATGTTTCTGCTAATTGATGAAGAAACCAAGCCACGACAAGATTCTGGTATGTTGACTACTCTGGTGGCAGCACTCAACACGGACTGGACGCAAGGATTGGTTCTACAAACACACTGCGTGACTCCCCTAACAAGAACCAGTGTCATTAGGGTGATGACTCATCATACAGTGTCAAGGGGATTGGAAACATTATTTCACTAACCTCTGGAAAGATAACTACTGCAAAAATCACAAATGTATTGTATGTCCCTGGGTTGACCAAGAATTTGCTATCTCAGTTTATTCCTCCTTATCACAACTTGAAGTTGGATTTGACAGTAAATAATGGAGAAAAGGTGCTTGATAAGAAGATTTCAGAGGTTCCAAGATTGTATCAAGAGCCTCCACTGTGTGGGACTCAGGCCACTTCTTGATTTTTTGTCCCCAGGATGATCAAGCTCTAGTTGGCCAAAATACGCATCTGCAAACTATGCATCGTAGATATGGTCAAATTGAGTTTTGGGCTATCTCCAAACACTTTCAAAGGGAAACATGTTGGAAATGATTGCTTCCACTATCAAGCACAACCTGACAAGGTGTTCACAAGTGCCTATCGGTAAAGCAACACAGAGGTACCCTTCCAGAAGAACACATATAGAGCTACGGGAAACGCTTGATTTGGTGCAAACACCGATCTTGCGGAGCACCATGCAACCCAGTCATCTGGATGTCAATACTGTCATGTGCTTTGGTGTTGATGACTACTCAGAAAGATGTGGATAATTTTTCCTAAGAAACACGGTCAAGCCTTTAAGCATTTCAGAAGTCAAACAATTTTTAGAATGAAGTTGGTCGGCAAGATCAAAACTCTCCCCCTCAGATCGGGGGGGAATTCACAAGAATGAGTTTCAGAGACTTACACTGAGCTCTGGTTCATCGACAAATGCCTCCTACTCCTACTTACCTCCTACTTCCTACTCCCACAACACAGCAGACTGGTATAGTTGAGAAATCAGGAATCGTACTTACATGGAAATGGTGCGTATGTAATGAATTGACCGACTCAGGTTAAAAAGACATTTGTGGCAGAAGCTGCAGGCAAGAACTGCAGTCTAGTTGTTGAACAGAGTCCCACATTAATCTCTTGAAGGATGACAAACCTCAAGAGCCATTGTCAATCGGAACCATCAATTGCAACATCTAGAGTTTTTTAATGTGTGGGTGTAATCTAGCATGCACCATAACCCCCAAGAAGATAAGGAACAAGTTGGATCTGAAAGCGGAGAAACTGATATTCATTGGATACAGTGAAGAAGCACTTGGTTACCTATTATGGTACCGAAAAGCAAAAGAAACGTATACACAGTAGGGATTTTGAGTTCTTTGGAAGAAAGCAAGCAGATGTTTAAGCGAGATGCTCCACTCAACGCTCACAAACTGCAGAATATACCTCTTGTTAAGGAGAATCAGAATTGATGTGTCCCACTGAAGATGACCGTGATGAATTGGATGATGGTGAAAACTTGGGATCCACCACAAGGCCATGGAACAGCTAAAAGAAATTAACCTAAATATTACCTCAATTAATAAGAGATGCAAATTTGGATGAAGGCACCTACACATCATCCAATCCTGGACCTATACTCTCGAGTTCAGCTCGTGAAGAGTCCTTATGCCCGAAATGAGCAGAGTTGTTGAAACAAGGACATTTGAGCCACTACAGTGCATGACCCCTAACAATCAAAAAGCTTGGAAGAGCCATGGATTCAGAGTATCAGTCAGTGAGAAGACAACACATGGCAACTTTGTCGACCTCCACCAGGGAAGAAACCCCATTGAGGCCAGAGGATAAGTCAAGACTAAGTCAAATCAGATGGGACTATTTGACAAGTATAAAGCAGGGCTTGTAGCAAAGGGGTATGTGCACAACAGAGCATTGTTATTAGAGACATTTGCTCCCACCAACAGCCTAAGATCAATACATTCAGATGGAATCTTGCTCTCCTAGCTTACAATTTGGTTGGAAATCCCCAAATGGATGTGAAATTCCTTTCCTTAATGAGATTTGCAAGAAGACGTCTATATGCTCAGCCAGAATGTTTATGTATTACCAGGGAAAAGAGAGATGGTATGCAGCCTCATAAAATCTCTATATGGCCTAAAACAAGTCAGCCCCCCGGGCATGGTACAATCAAAATTGATTCTCATCTCATAAGGTCATGGATCAATGAAAGGATTCCCTTATGACCCCAATCCTACCTCAAAAGCAAGGGGGGGAGATTGGTCATTGTGGGTTGTTTATGAGTTCATTCGATTATCTAGTCATTAGCAGGCAGTTCTGTGAATATGACGATGCAACAAAGAAGGATTTTATCTCGTTTCGACATGACAAGATCTCGGGCTCACATCACTATTGTCTTGGGTGGGAAGTATTGCAAAAGAGAATCATATCTTTGTGTCACAGTTGAAAATACACCAGACAGTCTCGAGAAATTCAAGGATATGGACGCACTCCTATTGCTACACCATGTAAGCGAGACTTCAGTATCTCGTTCCGATCCTCACACACCACCGGTGAAATGCAACTCTCTAATCGTAAGTTTATCAGGGATGTCTCATTGACCTTACATATACTGGTAGCCCAATATCAGCTTTGCAGGCAGCTATTTATCCACGCTTCATGCAATACCAAAAATATTCATTGAAAGCATTCAAAGAGAATACTACGATATCTAAAGGGTACAGTTGACCCTTTTTTTGGTCTATAGTAAGAAGAATGACAAACTTCTTCTTGACAGGATATTCAGATTCAAATCATGCAGGAAACATGGATGCTAGGAAGTCACCATCAGGCTTCGGCCTTTATATGGGATCTGGACCGATATCAGGGGAATCAAGAAACCTAACTTTGTTTCTCGCATCTTCTACAGAAGCAGTATCGACTGCAGGTGAAGCTGGTTGTTAAGCATATTGCTACGCCGAATACTGGAAGGAATTTGTTCTACCACAAGAAATCTACTCCAGTATATTGTGATAAGGAGGAGTTTCTAAAGCTTGTTGGCAAGTCCAGTTATTTCATGAGAGAACCAAGCATATTGAAGACAGGTTCATCCATATGCGAGCATGTCGTGAAGCAACAACTACGCCCATTTCTATCCGACCGCTGGACAAAGGCAGATGGTTTCACTAGTCCACTTGCACTTGACAAATTCACACGGTCAGAGAGTTCCTCTCCACTTCATTGGAAACTATGCAAAATTAAGGGATGGATGTTAGCATATTTAGCATAGGCATATTTATTGCATTTTATTGCATTGTCTTTTATTTAATAATGTTAAACATGTGAACCTCTTAGTCTAGGGACTGCATTCACTATTGTTTGTTGGATAACATTCAATATTGGTATTGGTATTACTGTTCATGTGAGAATGGTCTTATCATCTCTCGTAGTGGTGTCTGCTAGGGTGGCATGTCTATCCAGATGAGGGCTGTCTAATCTCTATAAATATTAGCGCTCTTTTCTGTAATGTAATCTGAATTCATGATCAATAATATTTGTGAGGCTTCCGTCCCTCTTTGGTCATTGCAATCTTTTCTTTCTATCATTTGGGTCTAGCATACATTATTATCATTTCATGTTCCCCCCATTTTTACACAACTTGCAAAAATTGTCAACATTTCTCTGGCGATCCTATGGGGAAAGTTTTGCCTGCTAGCTTAAAAGAATATTGCCTTTGCGCTGGTCATTGGGCATGGAGTCCAAAGCATATAACCAAAAATCTACCTTTTCCCCGAATGTCTAACCTTCAAAACAAACTAAACTGGGAAAAGGATCTAGTAACTAGAACATGTGGCCCGAATGCACGCATTGAAATTTAAAAATGCGTCAATGGTTAGAAACGACCCCTATTCAGGGAAATCCCTACTCTAAAAATCCACTATAAGATATCAATTAGCGTGGTTTAGAAACCTACGCATTCACCAAATTGGAAGTTCCTCTCCATCAGCATCTTTGAAATCTGAAAAGCATTGTGTTCCTTCTAGCTGAATCATGGAGTGACCACTCCAGAGTGTATCAAACTTTGAGTTACTTCCCGGTTAGCATATCAACATCCTCCCACTTTTAACACAATATCGTCCCCTTCATTGAAGACTCAAATTTGGATTTCTTGGTCAAGTCTTCTTCATTTGTTTCGGATTCTTTTCCACAATTCAAATGGAACTTAATCTCTTAGCTCGTAAAATT
>CM034148.1:188428975-188455506 GCA_019776745.2 Taxus chinensis
ACCATCACCAAAACCCATCATCTCATTGTCACACATCACCAAGACTAATCTTACTACTAAAATCGATATTATTATTACAATTTATAATAAGAAAATTCAAATTTATATTATTCAATTATTATTCATTTTTATTATTTAATGTGTATTATTTTATTCAAAATATTACTATTTTTACTAACTTTCTTAATATATTAGTAATATCATGGGTATCTTCATCTTAATGACTCATCATTGTCACACAACCATTGTCCATCTTTTGTTTTTTGTCATTTTCAATCATCCTCATAATCATTGTCCTAATTTGGATGATCGATCTAATCATTTTTAGCAAATATAGTGTCACAAATATCATTCCTTTTCATCTCATCATCGCCATTATCACATCATTCATTGTCTTTTATGTATAGGTTTACAGTTTAGGTATTTTCAATCAATTTTTTGCAATTTGTAATAAACTAAATTATTCAATAATAATATTGTTACACAATATAGATTATGTATTCGTATAATTTAATATTGTAAATAACGATATTATTATTATTCTTTTGCTATTAATATTTTTACCATCATCATTTCCAATCATAATATCATTGTAATTATTGTCACATCATCATTTATGATCTTCATCCTCATTAGGCTCATCGTCGTCATCGTCGTCATCAATCATCATTGCCACGATCATTTCCATGTTATATTCATCATTAATCAACATCGTCATCTTTATCATCAGTTTGATCTTCGTTTCATTTTGTTTTTCATATCATCATGATCACATCAATAATCACAATCAGTGACGCCATCATCATCATTGTAATTATTTACACTACCTCGTTCGATTTTTCATCCTCATCAGATCATCATCGTCATCATCATCATGGTCATAATAATCTTTTCATCATCATCATGGTCCATGATCATCGTCATCTGATCATGATCATCATTATCATCATTATCTTATAATCATCGTTGTGTTTTTCAATTATCATCATGGTCATGATTCATCGTCCATCATCATGATCTCATTATCATCATCATTTTATCATCCGTGTTTTTTCAATCATTATCATGATCATCAGTACCACCAATCATTGCACGATCAAAATCATTAATCGTCATCGGTCATCATCATTGTCATGAAGATACAATTACAAATCGTCATATCATCATCCTATTTGACATTGTTATTTTTTCAAATCACAATCTTAGTATTTATTCATCAATTGCATCATGATCAATTTAATCATCTTCATTTTATCCTCATCATTTATTTCTCCATCTTCTTTTGTCATGGTCTTCTCATGGGCCATTTCACAATCAATTTTCATTGTTGTGTTGTCATGTTTTAGAGTTTAGGTTTTTTTACTCGGATTTTTTTTGCAATTTATAGTATAAACATACTTTATTAATAATAATATGTTAAAAAATTATAATTTTTATTGGTATTAAAATTAATAATGGTAATGTATATTATTATTATTCTTATTAATATTATATTTTCAATCATTCATTTTCAATTTTCATTACTATGTAATTATTGTCATCGTCATCATTACGATATTCAACCTCATCACACAATGTCATCGTCTCGTTGCGTCTACGATCATAGTTCGTCCAGATTCTCCGTTATCGATTGTCATATATTTTCATTGTTGTGATCAATCATCATCATCATGATCATCAGTACTCAAGTCATTGACATTATGATCAATCAGCATCGTTGTCATTGTCATCATGATGACCATGATTATGTTGAACTATGATAATGAAAATTATTATGATGATAATGAGGATGATAATATGGTCGTCAATGATGACGAAGACAGCACAACCATTCCAGAACCTAATTATTTGTTATCTCCACATGAATTATGAAAAAAGTGAATATTAAATAGTGAATCGTATATTAATATTAAATAATATGTTTATTGACTTGCCACTCCTCAATCCTCCCTATTGTAATTGATAAAAAAATAAAAATAGTTTTATCAAGTCCTTCTTCACAAAGAACTTAGTATGTTACACGAGTGTTCAAGGTGGCGCATTCGTGCTTAATGTCTCAATCATCTTGAATAGTTGTTATGTGTTTCGGTTTAGGTTTCTTGGGTCTACGACGTCAAGCAGTGTTCATGTCCAACATCAAATTAAACCCTAATCACCATAAGAAAATATTAACAACAAACGAATTTATAATAAAATACAACCTCAAATATCAACAAAATGGATGATTGTTGCACTTGATGAATTGTTGTCTTCCTTATTTTTTTATTTAAATGTATATCTTACTACTCTCTACTCCAAGACCATATGGCTATTTAGTGTATCTTGGAATTTCCTTCTATGATTCTAAATCCCCATTCATTACAAAAATAATACCCACATTAGTTACTATGTTTTCGTTTCAAAAAATTTAAACCTAAATATATAGAATCAATTCGTATGACCCTTAGATTTACCTTACCAACAAAGAAGTCCACATCCACTAATAAAATGATCGGTTTGATTACACCATGATATTTTTTATTATCTCACATCTGTCTCCTCTCTATAGTTTAAAATAATAATACCAACAACAACATTACCTCATAGAAATCCATCTTACCACATCCTGCTACAAATACAGGGCCAGAAGAGAGGATAGTGTTTTACTATAAACGGTAACGTCGGGACCACGTTACACGCGTGGACCATCTAGAAATCGAAGAGTTGCAATCTCCATAAACCCGTGGAACTCAATCGATTAACCAATCAATTTAATGGAAGAAATATGTAGGGAAACGCTTCAGCACTGCCTCTTTTTCAGCCAAGAAATGCTTTGGATAATCCACCTATACACAACATCCAACACGTACACACAAAGTTTCTTGAAATTTTATTTATTATTGATATTAATAATGCATGTAACTTAACCTTCATTATCCTATATTAATTATTATGTTTTTACATTTTATCTTTAAGTTGTGTTGTGCTATCTCAGATAGCCTTAATTTAATTACTACTGTTGTCAAACCCAAGGTCCAACCTATTCGTCGTTTGTATGCCAAAACTTCATCCTCCAATGGACATACTACATATAACTAAATTAAAAATCGGGATTTTTTATCTGTAATATATCTCACTCATTTCCTTCTATGCAAATACATCAAGAACAAATTACCATATCTATCCAACTGATGATGATTTTCATATATTTTTAAGATGGGTTTGAAAGTAATCAAATATTACAATGGGCTAACCAATTAGTCATAATGGAATATGTTGCATTGAATTTAATGGAAATGAAAATAAAATAATACATCTAACGTACTTAAAAAATATAGTATCTTTTTTTGTTCTATTATACATTCTCTAACTACAAATTTTTGACAAATTCTTTTAGTGTGTCGCACCTAGTAAAATCACTACTCACTCTCACTAAAAAATAAAGTGGTGACTAAAACCACCAAAAAAACAAACATGAAAAATACATTTAAATATCTTCGTACATCTAATGTTTTTCGAGGACCTAGTTTTAATTTGATCAGCTAATTAGAAGAATTTGAATTCCATATAGATACCCACCACAATATATCAGAAAGGCATATACATTAACTTGTATTGATTGAAATTGGTCTGATGTTTGTGCATGTGTCCGTAGTTTGTGGCCTTGAAATAAAAGATAAACAAATCCACCTAGATTGTGGGAATGAGGAAGTGAACATGCAACATTATAATTATTGCTTTGCTAGCGGAGATGCGGGGATGAGGAAGTTGCACTGCATTTCTTGGTATGTCTATGTTCATATTCCACGATTTATAGACAAGAAGTCCAAAATTTATATGCATCTTCCACGATTTATTGACAACAAGTGGGTCGAATTTTTCTATTCATCTTTCGTGAAAATTACTTTTCCACTTAATATCTTTGCATCTCAAGAAACTTCCACACAAATCTCTAGTTTCATGGTACTTCGACTATTATAGACCTAGAATTTTTATTACTCATACTCATTATCTTAAGAAAGATGTTTCCCTCTCTAAATCCCTTTATGATGTCCCTTGTAAGATATTTGAGTCTAAATGACTTTTAGAAAAGATTATTAAATGTCTGTCTATCCATCAAAATTTCAATATATTATCTTCAATATTGTTGGTATAGGTGTAGGTAGTTCAATCAAATTCATTAGGCACTATTATGACTCAAGGAAATGTTAATTGTGTAGGGGGTGAATTCGATCTTGGGTTCTTGATATTATATAGAAAGAATCATTGGTTTCACAAATGACTTAAGACTCATACTATTAATAATAAGGATCTCCACCCACATAATTCATTAGGAAGATGTTCGAAATTTTGAATAAGACATCCCAAATCACCAACATGATTGGGTCTCGCCAATTTCTTTGATGCACAGACTTAATTTTTCCCTTCATTTCCTAACTTTAAGTCTAGTATCATTTTATGTATAATGCAACTCATGTGGCTGCTACTAGCTGTAGACACTAAAATTAGGTCACACTCCCCTTTGGTTCCTTGACAAATAAGCACCCTTCATCACATTCACCTAGCAATGGCCCCCCTTCACCCCACTAATATTAATTTAATTATATTAACTCATTATCCTCACCATAATTATTATTTAAATATCTTAATTTAAATAATATCCACACATACACTTCACCTAGACACCTCATCAAACCAACTCACCCTAAGACCTATTCTTAGTAAGTTGTCATAATTAACTAAGACTTACCCAAACCCTAACAATCAATGCCTACATTCCCTCTAGCCACATTCTCGCATGCTTACAAGAAGCTTCCAGTTTAATCCGTGGGTTAAGGAAATAAGATCCAGGAAAATCACGAAGATCTCCCTATTTTAGTAAACCTAGGAAATCTCGCCTTGACTGACGCCGGTTACCCCTAACCATCGCCAGTTAATTCAAAACCACCGTCGATCACCTTTTAACTCCCAAAACAACCTTATTTTGGAGGTTGGCAAACATTGGGAATTTTCCTAAGAGATAACAGATCTTTTAGAGAAAGTTTCTACGAGAACACACATGCAAGGAAGGAGGTCAAGCATTTCCTTTTGCATAAGCATCCAACAATCATCCAAAAACCATCTAGCATTGACCCCAACATAGATTTGATCTAACCAAGCAAAAGGAAATACACATGCAGCCCATGTAGAATATTTCTAGCGTTCGGTGATCCTCAGCAGTCTTCAACTTCTCACCAGCACCTCCATTTATCACTCACTGGCGTCCAGGACCAGAATCCAAGTAAGTAAAACAATATACTTCTTTGGTTCATTTCATTTCATCATTATATTATCACCTATTGTTTACCTAGCCACCCATCGATCTCCCTTAAACACTCCCCCTCCATATACCCATTAAAACCTCACTAAATCCCACCAAAGCTACCAAATACCTCATTCCAACCAGCCAAAGTCCTTTGTGGAATCACAAATGAGACCCAAAGCTCATTATGTGGCATTTCCAGTTTTCCACAATAAGTGACACCAGTTACACCCAACCGTCGTCAGTCACCCTTAACCAGCATCTGTCTCTGTATTTTCCCATATAGCTCAGAACCGTGACTTATTCACCTAACTCCACATCACCCTTATTCACATGTGACCTACTTGAAACCTCTGTCAGACCTGCAGAGATTCAGAACTAGTTATTTGACCTTCGGATCCTATTCTAACCTAGTATGTTAGATTAGATCTTTCTTATTATGTTTTAAGTGAGATACCTAAATCATTTTGAATTACAATAGGATTTATTTCATTTCCTGCATTAAATTGTTTAAAACAGTGGATTGACAACCATCTAGGAAGTATCACACTTCCCGGATCTAGCACATGCTAGGTAGTTCACTGCACATATTGTTTAACTCTTTCTAGTGGTCTTGCTTTCCATTACAGGTTGTTCCTCTTAGCCAAAACAAAGCTCTCACAACTAGTTATGGATTCAGAAGTCATACGCGCACAACAACCCATTAATAAACATTTGAATAGGTATTCCTCCTACACCTGTTACCCTATCTATTTCGTAAATATTTGAAAGGAACATCTAAGAATCAGGTGAAACATTTTGGCATGCCTGGTGGGACCCATCCAGGGTTCCTTGCATTTTATTCATTCCTAGGAAAAGTTGTGTGTTTGTTTCCCTTCGGAAAAGCATACACATTAATTTTATTCCTTGGTAACCCACCTTTTCTTTCTATTTGCTCTAAAGGAAACCTTTATTTTGGTGTAATTAAAAAGAACCATTTCTTCGTGTTTTATGCATTATAGTGAAAGAGCATCCCTCTTCCTCTTCATATTTTTGTGTCATCCAACTTCACACTTCAATTTGGGCTTAAAAATAAGTGCATTACATTCTGATTTATTGCATTAGCTCACATTAATTGTGGGAAACCTATACACTAGAAGTCATGCCCAGCTCATGGTTGACAAACGAATCGTAGAAAGCACATCTCTCTCTCTGAGTCTTGCAAAATTGTTCAAATTCAAAACAAATACATATTATTAAACAACATCTTTCCTAGGAATGCCTGTCAATGATCGCACTGATCTGAGGATTAGCTAGTACTCCCCAGCTCACTGCTCTGTTGAGTCATACTTCAAAGCGAAGCCCGTCCCCACCATAACATACCTGAAACCTCACCTTTTAGATCTCCTTCTTCATAGGAATCCATCCTCACCGAAAAACTCTATTTCATAGTTCATGTGTCGGTCCTTAAATAGTATAAGCTAAATAAACATAATAGAAAAGGCACTCCTAGGATCACATTTTTCTTAGTATTTCTGCTTGGATTGTGTTTTGAGGTGAGAGATCATGTTCTTCATTTTTCTTGTTCATCCTTGCACACTCCTCATCACAGTTGGTGTATTCCGGCTTCACCTAAGTTTTTCTGGACCGTATTCTCATCATTCTAAGAATTATGGGTCTGATTCCACATCAGATTTTAATTCACAACTACTATTATTTTATCACTGTTTCAATTTCACATTGACCAGTGTCGGTACAATGACCTTATTCAGTTACCCTCTGACCGTCATCGGTTATACCCAACCAGCATCGGTTCCAGGTCCTTTTGTTAACCTACCCAAAAGGACATTTATTCATCTTCTTCCACTTTCCACGGTCCCTATCACTACCATCATTCCCATTGATGCTGTAAAACTCATCAGATTTGGCATACTTGTCAGATTTGACCTTATACCTTATTTTTCACTCACTGGCCATTTTCTACAGTGACTGGCAACAGTTACCCCTAACTAGTGCCGGTTTTCCCTAACCAACATCGGCTAGCTTGATTCACTTTCCAACTAACCTTTGGTACCAAATACACTTTTTATCACCAGTTTCACCTATTCCTGCTGCCTTTCTATGTCATTTATTGAGAAGCAACCCTACCTGATCAGTACTGGTTCACATAGTACTGATCCGAAAACAACCAAGCATACTCATATTTCACGTCAGTTGTCAACCACTTCCACCTAGTCCTTCACCACCTTCCATTTTATCACCAGCCATGGATCCCATCCAACCTATCACTATCGCTACCAGGGATGAGGAGTTTACATGACTCATTAACCAAAACCATGCCGCCTTCTAGTTTTACCTTTCCCACTCGTCCACTCGAGATGCCTTGGGTCAGTTGATATACGTCATGCCCGTATCTACCCCCCAGAATCTCACTCCTGCTCTTGCATCAGCCCCATCTTGCTCTATGCTTCCACATCTGCCACCTCTGTGGCACCCACCACATCCACCATACCCTCGATAACTACCCAAAACGTAACCTCATCCGCCACTAATGTCTCACACATACCCATAGCTACACTAACACCTCCGATGTTTGTGACCCCTACCCCTTTTCAGAACATGGTCCTTTCCATTCCACAATCATTATCCCCCATTTCCACTAGGGTTACCACGACCCTTCCACCTCCATATACATACTATCAGCAGCCTCTCGTTTCAACCATTATTCACTCCAGGTACGTACCCCTTGTTACAATGCCTTCTTCTCAATCAACCTACATGGCAGCACCATACATTAGAGTACCACCCCCGTTATATGCCCAAAACCAACCCTCTCACACTACAGGAGGCCCCTAATCAATGCAACCTACCAACGACCTAATCAAATTAACGTTGGACAAGATGCAGACATTAGAGGCATTGGTTTCTGACTCCCATAACACTCTCACTTATGACGAGATTTGCAACGAGCCCATCGACCCATACATTCCTATCTTCCCATACCGCGTGCATTGGGAAATGCCTAAATTCAATCATTTCAATAGCAAAGAAGACCCGCAGCAAAATTTGTGGTTGTTCAAACACAGGTGTTATATGATTGCTCACGATGATGCTTTACTCTTGAGAACCTTTCCCATGTCTCTGACTGGACTTGCATTAGATTGGTATAGTGGGTTACCTAGACACTATATATTCTCATTCAATCAGGTATCCCAAGCCTTCTTTATCATTTCTCTATCAATATCGTCAATAAGGTTACCATGACTAACCTATACTCCACACATCAGTATGAGGATGAATCTATCACATATTTTGTCGCTCACTGACATAGTTTGATCAATAAACTCACCTTCTAACTGCCACAAATAGAAATCATCGAGATCTTCACTCGGGCTTGTGCCAGACATATCTCACTGACCTTGTAGGTCCAAACCTTCCGAACATTTGATGAAGCATTCACTATGACACGAAAGTTAGAGATTCAGGCCATCAAAGAGAAGAAAATCAAATTATGCAATAAGAATTCAGCATTCAAGTCGAATGATACCTCTTCTTCTTCCAAACCATAAAATAATTATTCAAAAGCTAAGGGCACCACTAACACAGTGGTACTCAAAGTCGGCCCAGCTCATCCGTCAAATTAGGCTACCTCCTCATCTAATCTCTCACCCGTCCAGACTTTTCACTTCAGACAAGAATGGGGAACCTTACTCTTCTGTTTTAGAAAAGATTATCAAAGCTTGAGCCATTACCCTTCAACCTATAAAACCACACAATGGTTTTCACCCTGCTTGACCCATGTCTGCATGGTATAAAGAACATGACATCTATAACTATCATCGAGTAAAGGGTCATAGTGACGGAAATCGCATCACTTTGAAGAATATTGTCCAAGAAATGCTTGAGAAAGGTGAGTTAAATATGGATAATCCTAATGTACCTACCAACCAAAACCTACACATCTTTAAGAAACCATTTCCCAACCATGCCCCTTCGTCTGATCAAACCGGTGAGACCTCAACTCATGATACCCATACCTGCGAGGTCCACGCTATTTTTAGTGAGACATCCATTGTTGCCCAATTACCTCACATTCCTTCCATAGAGGAACACCTTTCATCCCCTTCATCAACTATGCAGGAGTCTTCCGCTAACATCGAGACCATTTCACCTTTGGCTTCTCCACTTAGATAACCGATACCCATAGTACTTTTTCAATTCATGGAGGATACTTATTTACATCCTCCACCCATAAAGGAGCACCCATAATCTCCTCCCCATATAGAGGAGCTCTCATCATCTCCTCCACCTATCATAGACCCAATCGAGATACCTTTTCCTCTTGGTGAGTATTCTCCATCAGCTACTCGAGATCCTGCAAACCTACTTTCGGCTCTCTTACCCACGGAAATTGAAGCTATCCTATTCCCCATCTCTAAGACACATTTTACGGGAATTGCCATTAGGTCATCATCAACTCGACCTACATATGTGTCGTTCTCACATTTGGCCAATCACTTAGATTATGTGGATAGGGCTTTACTATGGGGGTGTCTTCTGCTTCTGGTTTCAACACAGATGCAGATGTCACTTACTGATACTTCCACTATCTACCAAAAAATATTCCAACCAATTGAACTGAATACAACCACCTCTATCACCATTCCTTCCACGACACCCATCATAACTCAACATACACCCTTACCCATAACCCAAACTACATCTAAACCCAAACCCACACCTACAACATTTTCCACGACTAATACTATTACCACCTTAGGGGGTCACCCCAACCACCAGCCTTACTCATCCACCTATCAAACTAGATTTAGCTACATCCTCAAAAGTCAATACCACACCTACTCCAACACCTGAACCAAATAACCAAGCCCATAGAACTCATACTCCGGCTCCACCAGTATCCCTGCACGACCCGCATCCTCTAACTTCATAGCACCTCTATTATCCCCATGGGTAACTCATCCTCTTCCCCCATCTGCCTTTCCTTCTAGACCTCACACACCCATATCACCTTTACCCAAGAAGGTGCAACCCAAAGACAAAAATATGCTACCCCACAACAAGGTAGTCAAAACAACCACACACCCTCCTGCTAGTTCATCCACCATACCCCTACCCAAATAGACACGACAGACACCCAAAACCATGCTAACACCCAAAACCATAGCTCGATCTTCTCCTCCTCTTCCAAATACCATTCCTCAACAATCAACCGTACCTACACCCAAACCCACGTTCACTTCCCACTACGATCCACTGGCAGGCTCTTATGCAAAAAATTTAACCAACCTCCTTGAGACATCTGTCATCACATTACCGCTACTAAGACCTTATGATCCTCTCAAACCCAAGCCAAAAGGGTTTGATGATACTGTAATTTATGCCTACCATCATGTGCCAGCGCACGATGTGGAAAATTGCAAGGCCTTGAAAACCATCCTTATCTAGTTGTGTCCTCCAGAAGTCAACTTTGACGATGATGACCTTCTCGACGAGAACCTTGCTCCACCGACACCCATTGCCACACTTCCAACTCAAAAACCACGACCTCCACCCTCACAACTCCTAGATCCACCCTCAAGATTTGAAATTAACATGGTTCGCATTAGAGAAATTGCCACACCATCACCTAAATGCCGTTGTGCTCAACTCACTTCACAAGGCTTTTCTCCTCCAGTAAGTTTTTGTTCGTCATGTCATTATACCACTTATCCTACACCTTCTCCATTTCATGCCTCCCCTCAAATCAACATGATACACGTCACTACATGTGCTCAGAAGGATAAGGGAAAAGAAATAGCAATTGACCCACCAACTAGTCCCATACCCAACATGCCATCTGCACCCACGCCTAAAATCACTATCCACGGCCCCACATATCATATTTCTAATGGCGTCACACATCGTACCATGCTCAAAAAATTACACCAATATCCCCTCAAAATGTCCTTATATGACCTCATCCAAACCTCAGAATCCCATCGTTGAGATCTCATGGAGGTTATTCAATCTATTGAGGTTTTACCTTATGACCCTACACCTGTAGCCTCCATTATCATACCCCATCATGTAGCCTCTCTCACAAAATTACCACCTTCATCTTCACCCCACCCTATTCACCAAGTAGCCTCCCTTACCTTCTCAGAGGAAGAGATCGCGCCACACAAAAATGATGACCTGGACCTAGCCCTCTTCATCTCTATCCACATCGATGACATACAGGTACGTCGTGTGATGATTGATGGGGGCGCTAGCATTAACATCATTTCATCCCATGCATTTTCTCAAATGTGCATACTAGACAATTTCATGCATAAACAGCATGTCATGTTGCGTTCATTTAATGACGCTATCACCACTACACTAGGCACTGTCATCCTCCACATTCGCATGGTCCCCCGCACTATTCCAGAATTATTTTACGTCTTGGAGGGAGAATTCCAATATAATATATTGCTTGATAGACCCTAGATTCATGTCATGGGTTGTGTTCCTTCCACTTTGCATCGTTGTGTAAAGTTTGAACATGAAGGACACACCTATACCATTCCAGCTAACCCATCTCCTTTTAAAACATGCAACATGCTTTACTGACCCAATGATGTGCTCATACCTATTAAGCCGTTTACCTCCGCAACCGCTACTTCTTTACCTAGACCTCCACTTACCAGCATAGCCGCTGCTTCAACCAAACATACCTCCTCCATTCCTACCACTGCCCCAACCTCCACGGCTGACCCATCAGATTCCCAATCCATTAACTCTACCTCTGCATTGACCTCCGACATTTCATCCATTCCAGCTACCTACATACCAACCACCGATCCCTTGGAAGGTATTTTTCAATGCCTCACTCTGCGAGAATACCGCCTATATAGTTTTAACACATTCCTTACTCCACAAGAGTATGGAAGCCTTCACCAACACCCACGTTATGATCACCATATAGGATAACGTCTCATGTATGTTCCTCCTCACCTTCATACTAGTCTCACCTATGGGGGACTTCATACTATCACTTACACACCCAAACCACTTTCACAAACCCTCACATTTTCCAATGAATTCCAGTCTCTCACCAATCGCCAGTTTTCCCACACCTTCCTGGACTGATGTGCATAGAAGGGTTTCAGTTTTGGATTTTACGAGGAAGGCCACCATACTGTCATTTTGTGTACCACACACAAACATAATGACCATAGTGGTATCAGATATCCTGAACCACCTACCAAACAGGCCTGCATTGAACTCATCAAGGACATTAGCCCTTCTCCAGATTCTTCACCCGCTTCACCTTCATCACCACCTTCACCGACAGAGTCGATAGATCTTGAATCTATCCCTCCTAAATTTGTTTTTTCATAAACATCGTTTCCTTCGGGTCTTTGACTTATCAATGCGAGGGAAAGGCTCCTTTCTCTCTTCCCTTCCTGTAACTTAACATGATTGATGATGATACACCTTCAATTAACATCGTTTAATGTCAAGATGATGAATCTATACTCACCTACCTTGGTACAGAAGACTCATATATTCATCGGTCATTACCTTCTTAGACGCAAAACATGTTGAATGAATTGACTATTTAGATCAACATTCATACTCAGGACGACCCGCACATCCTAAATATCAGTCAATATTTAGATGCTACTGAACAGGAAGCCATTACTTAGTTTCTTAGAGATCATAACCATGCTTTTTCTTGGTCCTAGGAAGACATGCTCGGTATTGACCCCACAATAGTGGTCCACAATATTGTAACCATTCCCGATGCCAAAACCATCAAACAAAAGCTGAGAAAAATACACCCTCATATTGCCTTTCTTGTTAAAGAATAACTTTAATGCCTTCTTTTCATTTCGTTCATCTTACCCATTGATTATCCTCATTAGATTTCTAGCATTTTCTATATCACTAAGGTGACAGGGGAACTCTGCATTTGCACGGACTTTCGTGACCTCAACCTAGCATGTCCAAAAGATGAATTTCCCTTACCTGGCATTGACCAGCTGGTTGACCTTACTACTGGCCACGAGATGCTATCACTCATGGATGGCTTTTCAGGTTACAACCAAATTTTGCTTGCCCCAGAATATCAACACAAAACCTCATTCATCACCCCTTGGGGGACCTTTTTCTATCGAGTCATGCCTTTTGGCCTTAAAAACGCCGGTGCTACATATCAGTGGGCTATGACTTACATCTTCCATGAAATCATGCATCGCATATTGTAAGATTACGTGGATGATATCTTGGCCAAATCTAAATGCAGTTCTAAGCACCTTATCATCCTCAAAACCATCTTTGACCATCTCATTAAATATTATGTCTGCCTTCAGCCTAAAAAGTGCATCTTCACGGTCCTCTCAGGTAAGCTCCTGGGCTTTATCATTTCCCTATGTGGTATAGAATTTGACCCTGATAAATTCAAGGCCATTCTCAAAATACCTCCACCTACCAACCTTAGAAAACTCCGTAGCCTGCAAGGTAAATTGTAGCCTATTCACCATTTCATTTCACAATTATCTGATTGATGTCAACCATTTCATCATCTTCTCAAGAAGGATGTCTCCTTTAAATGGGATGATGACTGCCACAAAGCTTTTGAGGCCTTATAAAAATACCTTCTCCAACCACCCGTACTCATTACACCTAAAGACGAGCAACCTTTTTATCTATATATCTCAACTACTGATCAATCCTTGGGTGCCATGCTCGCTCATCGCGATGAACAACATAGGGAGTAGGTGGTTTATTACATAATTTGTACTCTTTCAGACTATGAAACCCGATATACCCACCCCAAAAAAAATTTATTAGCCTTATTTTTCTTTGCCACAAAACTCCGTCATTACCTACTCAACCACAAAACCTATGTTGTGACAAACACCGACCCCTTACACTTCATGTACGCCAAACCTTATTAAAATTAGCGTGTTGCACGATGGCTTATGCTTTTATTTGATCTTGACCTCGAATTCATTCATCAAAATTCCATCAAGGGCCAAGCTATCACCGACCAATTGGTTGATACACCTATTTCTCGGGATCAACCCTCTAATTTTGACTTTCCAGATGAGTCGATTGCTACCCTTTCTATGGACTAACCCCCTTACCAAATGACACTCTTCTACAAAGTTTCCAAGTGTCAACATGGGGGTGGGGCTAGTATTATCCTTATTCCTCTTGATGGTTAACCCCTGCCTACGTCTTTCAAAATAGATTTCGAATGCACCAACAATATTTCTGAATACGAAGCGCTTGTACTAGGTCTTCAAGCTGCGTACACCCTAGATGTGAAATCCATCAACATATTTGGTGATTCTCAATTGGTTGTAATCCAAGTAAATGGTATATACCAATGTTGTAACAAGATACTTCAAAAGTATAAACATCATGTAGATGTACTTTTGACCACCTTTGACCGTTACACCCTTCAAACCATCCCACATTCAACCAAAAAATTTACAGATACCATGGCCTATTTAGCTTCCCAAATACCTGCTTCTCCTGCTGATTCTAAAATATTTGTCACCGTACAACACCTCCAATCACCTTCTTATTTACCTCACAATGTTTACTTCGTCGGAACCATCACCTCTGACCTGAGTGACCTTTGATACAAACAATACTCCAACTACCTTTCTCTCTGAATCTTACCTCCTGATCTCACCCATAATAGACAACACGCCTTCCTTAAAAATGTCTCTCATTATGTCATCCTGGGGGGATTCCTCTATAAGCACGGCTTTGATGGTATTCTCAGATATAGAATTCCCATATGGACTTCCAGCATCAATCATTCTATCTCAACTATAAGTAAAAATAACAAACCTTTTAGTCATGGACTTGCCCATCGTGACCTAGGATCTCTTTCCCGAAGCGCATGCTACCTATTCCATATAAAAATTAACTACCTTTAACCATTCTTACCATTCCCACTCCCATTTCCTACTGCTTCAAGGGACTTCTTGGAAATTAGACATTTGGTGATCATGTGACTACTTTTCACCATATAACAATCAATCATGCAATGTCTTTAGGGTCTTATGTTCATCACCTCCTCTATGGTATGATCTACTCGGTATGATCCTACCCAATCAGGTGGCTTTATTTCCCCCTCTTATCTTTTAACCATCTTTGTTTACGTTTTGATTACCTTATATAGGACTTGTTCCTAAACGCTTACCTTTGGGGTAATCTTCTTCTTTCACCATAATCAACCCCACCTACATCACTTTACCTAAAATCCACCCACACCGAACAGATATACAACCCACACCATGCCTAAAACCTACTAACTCATTTTCATACCTCCTCATATTCTTCCCTAGCTCATGGGAGAACTACATTGGCTTGAGGTCCCTTTTCATCAGGACTATATAGGCAGCACTCCGAGGGAATGGGGCCCTTGGAGGTTAGCTCGGCCATTCTCTACCCTAAACAATTCATCTTCCGTGTTCCTCACATTACATCACACCTCACTTAGTTTCCCTTTTATACCCAAAATTGGAAATTAAACCACATACATTTATTACACCTACCATTTTTCTATCATCACTATGCATATATTATACCACATCTCACATATGACTCATATTATCATTCATTGCATAAAATAATGAATCAAAACTTCACCTACTTTCTAACTCAACCATACCTATGACCTGACTCAACTATGCCTAAGACCTGACTCAACCATGCCTAAACAAAGCTGACTCCACCATGCCTAACAAACATGACTCGATCCATGCCTAACAAACTTGACTCGATCCATGCCTAAACCAACCTGAATCAACCATGTCTAAGACCCGACTCAACCATTCCTAAACAAACCTGAGTCCTCCATGCCTAACAAACTTAACTCCACCATGCCTAATAAACATAAGTCAACCATACCTACGACCTGACTCAATCCATGCCTAAGACCTGACTCTATCCATGCCTAAACCAACCTGACTCCATCATGCCTAACTCACCTAATTTCCATCCATATCAAAACAACAAATCAAAAAATATCATCAATGCACCAATAAATCAAAAATCTCATCACCACATCAACAAATCAAAAAATATATCATGTATCTCATCATATAAATAAATGTGTATCTCAATACAATATACATGGCTATCTCCTCATGTCCATCATCTCAAAATCATCAACACGTAGGCTGATACACAATATAAAATTTCATCGGCACGCAAGTCGGTCTCATATATACAATAAAATAATGTATCAATACAAAATATCTTCGGCACGTAGGCCGGTATATGCTCGAAATATACAAAACCTCTCATACATCTTCACTGTCTTCAGCACACAGGCCGATATGTGATAAAAAGTACAACTATCTCTCGGCACGCAGGCCGATATATATCACAAAAAAAACTATCATACATAAAAAACCAGGCGCCGCATATTAGGCATCTCGGCGAATGTCCTCCATCTTTGTATCACCTGTACCCTCGGCCTAATGGGTCTCTACTGACGACTCAACTAGAGTTGGTCTCTGTGCACTGGTAGCCTCTACCTGATCTAGCCTCAGAGCTCATTGACCCCCTGTGCTCTCCACACTATAAGTGTGGGATCTCGGCCTCTCAAAGGACACCTACTGTGTCCTATACTCAACATAGGATATGAAGTCTATCACGACCGCCATCACCTGGTCATGGTAGTATCTAGCCTCACCTAGGGCATCCTGTAGGATATGATTTATTGTGGTCCCATAGGTCTCGGCCCCTGTACCTGTCCTGCAAGACCATATCTCGCTCCTACCTATGAAATGGGATCCGGCCCCGGTGCTTGTGATGGTGGTGCTTGTGGTGGTGCCCCCTATTATTGTTCCTATATCTAGGATTGTAAGACCTAAATCTATGCCTGGGTTGTCGCCAACTGGCCTTGGAAACCTGCCACCTGAGCCTGGAAGGCTGCCGCCTGACCATCACCCTCCTCTCCATCTTCATCTCGTCCACCATCCATTTGGGCCTGCTGACTGGCCACCTGTACATGTAGCTCTTCTACCTCTGCCTCAGACTTCTCTAGTTGTGTCTGTAGTATACCAAACTGGGTAATCTGTGTAGCCACCTACCCTTGTAGGGCATCCCTCTGCACCGTAATGGTGGCTAAATCCGAATTCTTCAGTCTTGTTGGTATGGCTCGTAAGTGAGCCGTCCACCAATGTCTGCACCTATCTGTGACCTCGACATCATCTATCCACTGGTCCACTACCTAATCCTCCTGCCCTGTGGGCATTGTAGGTTATGGTAGAGGTAAGGGCCTCTTCACGTCGTCTCTCTTGTACTATGGGAAGGGTGGAGGTACATCCTGTAAAAGCCCAAACTGTCACCAGACTCTATCCATTGGGATCATCACGTGCTCCTCGGCACGATGACCCTGTATCCATCTCACCAGCTAGAGCTTAGCTAGCTCCTCATGCATATGCCTATATGAGGGGAATCCCACATACGGTCTCCATATAATGTCCACTCCAAACAACCCCTCCAGTAACCGCAGGAAATAGGCCACATCATGTGTGGGCCGCTCCGATCTCCACTCTCCAATAACTGGCACCCATCTCCTATACCCCACCCACACAAATCTCAGTGGGAATGCATCTACTCGGGTAATCGCTACTGGACACACACAAAATATGTGCTCATACGCCCAACAATGTAGTAAGAATGTACAGCACAGGCTGAACCTACGCAGCCACCCATATGCCCACAACTCCATGTACTATTACATCAATAATATTGGTGCCCAGGAAAAGTGGGTCTCATCTACCATCATGTCATGGAGTACCCCCATAAATGATCAGGGAAAACGTCTACCCTCTACATCTTGTAGTTCAAAGTAGCACACTACCTCCATCAAAATAACCACTAGCCTCGTCTCCTCCGGACGGGATAGGTACATCTCTCCATAGCTCAAGATGGCTCTATGGAATCTTAGATTGGCCATCCCCTCTCAAAAAATAGTCACAATCAGCTCCTCTAAGGCCTCAGAGGAGACAAAGTAGACCTCTGTATCCAATATGGGTAACCGTAGAATCTTGAACATGTCCTCCAAGGTGAAAGTAATCTCACCCATCGGCATGTGGAACATGTTGGTCACAGAATCCCATCTATCGATGAGTGCAACCATCAAACTGGGCTCAAGGTTCATTTTAAGAGACCTCTTAGAAATCAGAGGTAGAAAATACCTGGCGAATATCCTCAAAACCGGTTTTATGGGAAGGTGATTTTTTTGGGGGTTTGATAGAAAAAATTTCACCTAAATTTTAAGTGCTGGTACAAAAGGCTGCAGACGTGTGATAGAGATTAGTTGGTGCGCATCAATAAGGTGGTTGATGTGCATAAAAAAATTCCATTAATGTATGTCAATAAGTTTGTTAATGCGCATCAATCAGGTTTGTTGACGTGCATCAACCACCTTGTTGATGTGTGTCAGCAAATCTCTATCACACATCTGTAGCCTCCGCCATATGGTCGCTTAACAAAAAAAATCTCTGTGTCACGCATCAAAAAAATATCTGTCGTGTGTCTACTTCCTCCGCACTCTTGTCACGAGTCAACAAACTTTCCCTGTCACGCGTCAACAAACTCTCCCTATCACGTGTCAACAAACTCTTTTTCACACATCTACAACCTCCGCCCTCCTATCGTGTGTTTACTGTACTTGATAATAAATATTCCCCCATGTGGTATGAGTGAGCTAATAGTGTTCTACCTAGTGAATAATATAGAATTATATAGGGGATAGTTTCAAGGGTAGGCGAAGCTGACCCCTAAAAAAAATTATATTGTAATTTTTAGGCGAATAGGTCACTGACCCTCGCTAGAAAATTCACCTTTTCAATTTTTTTAGAAATGGAATATTCACCATATTATGAATATTCCCCACTAAAATTATCCCTGACTGGGCTACTGGACTACATTTTGATATCACCGGACTCCACTCAAGCCAACTACCTCCAAATACTGCAGCTCCTTCGGGGTTTTTCTGCCATGCACTATCACTAGTAGAGGTGGAACCCTATCCTGCATACACAACTAATCTCTCCCCTGCATCCAATACAAATAAAACATTAATCTACATTTACCATACCCATACTCACCTACTATCATTTTCCCATAACCTATTTTCACCCTACCCATCTCAATCACCTAGCCCACATCACTTTTTGACCCGTTTCCCCCAAAACTTGAACGATGTTGGTTCCCCTTAACGGACCCCAGTCACCCTTTAACCGGCATCAGTCACCTGTTTGGTGATCAATACCAGTTTAACCTAACCGACGCCAGTCACCCTTTAACAAGCATCGGTCACCTATTTGGTGACCGATACTGGTTCAACATTACCAACATCAGCCACAACTAACCGATGCCAATCACTGTCGCGGTAATAATCCACGATTCCCCAAACCCCCCTTTTCTAAAAAACCTCCCCACTTGCCCCTTTTACCCACCTACAATGACCTAAATTACCCTTGCACCTCCACCCACCCCCTATCCCATTTATTACCCTCCCCATTCCTCTTTTTACCAACTTTTCCCCCCATTCCCACATTTAATCTTTGCCCACCCAAAAAAACTACAAAAAACAATTTATTAATCCCCTTATCTATCCAATCAAATACACCTAGAGTTAATCGCTTACCTCGTCGCGATGCCATCATCTCAATGGAACGTCTGGCCACTTCACTGGTGGCCCACCTGATCCCTCTCTAGTCTCTATCATCACAAAATTTCTACCCACAACCTCTACCCAATAAAATCCCTCGCACTAATCCTTTGGACCCACTTCTCACCAACCAACCACCTGTTGTTCACACCGCCAACTCACTGATCCATTCCATCCTAATACTTTTATATTCTTTTCTCTCTTTTTTGTCATTTTCTCACTTAGCTAAATGACAAATGAATAACAAAAAACATGGATTTTTTGTTTTTATAACAAACCCGACCTAACCAAAGTCGGTACCATTGACCAACATCGGGTCGCGGTGACCTACCTAACTATCGTTGTTTGACCTATACCGACATCGGTTCTCCTTGACCGGCATCGTTCACCCTTCCTTGCACATTGCCCTAAATTTTACCCTTTTACTCTACCCCTACCTCCTTTTTTTACCTCACCCAACCTTCACCCTGCTCATTTACCCCACCCAACCTTTATCCAAATCATTTACCTCACCTTCCTGACCTCATCATTTACTACCTCCCTTTGTGCTCCTTTGGGGACTCATTATTTTACCCCTACCTTGGCCTTACCCGTGCCTTGACCTAGTTATTTGGACTTGGACCATCGCAAGTGACCTTTGACCTCAAGTGTTTGCTATACCTTGTAGCACTATTACCTGTGTTGACTGACTTAATGACATTACTTGCCTCTTGCCATGACCGTTTATCCTGACCATACCTTTGGTGTACCGGAACATACCTAAACGTTCCTTTACCTAACCTACGTCTTTTTTCATAACCATATCCTATACCTTAAATACCGGAATCATTTCAACCTCGTTTTGATAAACCTATCGACCTTAGACAATGTAGATTTTTCATGCTCTTCAACCTAGTAGCATGTTGTAGTTTATACATGTGCGTGCGTTTGACTATTGCTACCTTTGACCCTGACCCATTACCTAGATTTCCCAAGTAGATATTTACCCTTTTTCCCCCATGCCCACCTACCTTTTCCTCACATTTACCTTTTATCAAACCACTCAGTGCTTCTTCCTTCACCCTCGTAAGTTCCTGGTTTGAGGGGAATCACCTTCACCCACACATGGGGCAACCAAATCTTATTTTTGTTAGTGTCACTTATAAATACAAGCTACGCAACAAGATGGGTCAAAATGTAAACACTAAAATTAGGTCACACTCCCCTTTGGCACGTCAACAAATAAGCACCCTTCATCACATTCACCTAGCCATGGCTCCCCTTCACCCCACTAATATTAATTGAATTAATTAAATTAAATTAATTCATTATCCTCACTATATTTATTATTTAAATATCTTAATTTAAATAATATCCACACATACACTTCACCTAGACATCTCATCAAACAAACTCACCCTAAGACCTATTCTTAGTAAGTTGTCATAACTAACTAAGACTTACCAAACCCTAAAAATCAGTGCCTACATTCCCTCCAACCACATTACCCCATGATTACAAGAATCTTCCAATTTAATTTATGGGTTACTGACACAAGATCTGAGAAAATCACAAATATTTCCCTATTTTAGTAAACCTGGGAAACCTCGCCTTGACAGACGCCGGTTACACCTAACCATCGCCGGTTAGGCCGAAACTACCGTCGGTCACCCTTTAACTCCCAAAACAACCTTATTTTTGAGGATGGAAAACATTGGGAATTTTCCTGAGAGATATCAGATCTTTTAGAACAAGTTTCCACGAGAACACGCATGTAAGGAAGAAGATCAAGCATTTCCTTTTGCATAGGCATCCAACAATCATCCAACAACCATCCAGCATTCACCTCAGCACAGATTTCATCCAACCAAGAAAAAGGGAATACACATGCAGCCCATGTAGAATATTTCCAATGTTTGGTGATCCTAAGAAGTCTTCAACTTCACACCAGCACCTCCATTCATCACTCACTGGCATCCAAGACCAATATCCAAGTAAGTAAAATGTTATACTTCTCTGGTTCATTTCATTTCGTCATTATATTATCACATATTTTTTACCTAGCCACCTATTGATCTCCCTTCAACACTCCCCCTCCCTATACCTAGTAAAACCTCACTAAATCCCACCCAAGCTACCAAATACATCATTATGCCCAGCCAAAGTCATTTTTGAAATAAAAAAGGAGACCCAAAGCTCATTCTGTGGCATTTCCAGTTTTCGACAGTAACCGGCACCGGTTACACCCAGCCGTCGTCAGTCACCCTTAACCGACATCGGTATTTGTATTTTCCCACACAACTCAGAATCATGAATTATTCACCTAACTCCACGTCACCCTTATTCACCTGTGACATACTTGAGACCTCTATCAGACCTGCAGAGATTCAAAACCAGTTATTTAACCTTTGGATCCTATTCTAGCCTATCCTATTAGATTAGATCTTTCTTATTATGTTTTAAGTGAGATACCTAAATCATTTTGAATTACAATAGGATTTAATTCATTTCCTACATTAAATTGTTTAAAATAGTGGTCTGACAACCGTCTAGGAAGTATCACACTACCCAGATCTAGCACACGTTAGGCAGTTCACTGCACATATTGTTTAACTCTTTTTGGTGGTCTTGCTTTCCATTACAAGTAGTTACTTTTAGCCAAAAGGAATCTCTCACAAACAATTGTAGATTTAGAAGTCATACGCGCACAACAACCCATCAAACAACATTTGAACAGGTATTCCTCCTAAGCCTGTTACCGTATCTGTTTCCTCAATATTACAAAAAAACATCTAAGAATTAGGTGAAACACTAGCATACCTATATTATATAAATATATGTAAAATATGTGTGGAGAGGTATAGATTCTTATACCTCTTGGCATAGTTTACCATGTTTTGAATTATGTTTATATAAATGGTAAATATTATGTAATGAAATTACTAGTATAATTCAGATTATGAGCAGCAATATAACACCAAATACAGAATATTTTAGAATAATGATCTAATATGCAATTGTAATAGCTTCACCACTTTGAGCAGGAAACCTTCAAACCATATAATAAGAATCAAATTCTCAAAATGATAATGAACTACTACCTACAATCCTCTATATATATTATTCATATGTTATGGCCATCACCCAGGTTCACCTATTAAGCATGAGAAAGTATAAATGATATAATAAAATGATATGGTAGCCACAAGTCGGCTTACTCATATCCTATACAATAATAGGTTAAGGGCGTAGCATGCCCTTCCCCTTCAAACCAACATTGTCCTCAATGTTGAATAATCCTAGATGTGCTACAGAAAACCTTCATCCTGCCAAGTGGCACTTCTATGCTTAGATTCTTCCACTTGATTAGATATTCCTTAATGTCTTTGGTTCTAAGCCTCTTAGTACATGTTTGTAAAATTCTTCTTTAGCTCCAAAATGATCTTCCTTCCTCATCAAGCTCTGGTAACTATTTCTAGGCTTCAATTTCTATCCAATAACCTTTCTTGTAGGCGTGAATCATGGAATACTGGGTGTATGTGTGAAGATGGAGGCAACTCTAGTTTATAAGAAACACTGCCAATTTTCTGTAGAACCTGATAAGGGCCATAGTATTTAGGATCAAGTTAGTTGTCCTTTTGTTGTATATATCTCCCTCCCTAGGTAAATATAGACAAGCAGAAGGATATGGAAATTGAGGAAAGCCAAAGTGTCAACATGGGAAAATTTGCGCCCAAGGCGCAGGTTGGGGGGCACACCCTCAAAAGATGTCGACACAAAAATGGATGCACCTATGGCGCACATCAGAAGATGTCGACATAAAAATGGATGCACCTATGGCGTAGGTAAGAAAATGTTGACACGAAAATGGATGCACCTATGGCACACATCAAAAGATGTCGACATAAAAATGGATGCACCTATGGCGCAGGTAAGAAAATGTCGACATGAAAATGGATTCGCCCTAGCGCAGGTTAGGGGAGCACAACACAAACTGTGGACATGTGAAAATTTGTTCCCTGGCACAGGTTGGGGGCACACAGCACAAAGTTTCGACATGCGAAAATTTGCACCCAAGGCGCAGGTTGGGGGCGCACAACACAAAGTGTCAACATGCGAAAATTCGCGTCCTGGCGCAGGTTGGAGGCACAGATCACAAGACGTCAACACCAAATCTTCAGCACCAATGGTGCACTTAAAATTAGGTTAACATGAGGATGGATGTTCCAAGGCGCATCTTTAGGAGGTGCAACAACTTTGAGCGTTGACACCTGATAGAAAGAAAACCTTGACGTAGATATTCAAATGGCCATAACTTTTCACAGGGAGCTCAGATTCACGCAAGGTTGGACTTTTCAGAAATATTACGAGGTTCTATATCCAACTACAAATGGATATATTTAATTGGGTGATAACAAGTTCTTCAAAAAATCAAAATATAATTTTCCATTTTTTGGGTTTTCTAAGGTTCTCACCTACCACCATAATGAGATGAATTAAATGCAACCTGGAGGTGGTTGAGGTAGATTTGGAATTCCTCTCTCTTTTCCCTCCTCATTATTCCTATAAATTGTAAGGAGAGGGAGTTCTTCTAAAAGGTTGTACATTTCTTGTTTTCCCCTCCTTCTTCTCTTTGGTAGGTGATTTTCGGATTTTAAACCTCCAGATAAAAATTGGTAATGCAACTTTACCTCTTGGATGTTGTAGTGTTAGTGTATCAATTTTGGAGGTAATATAATGCATGTTGTGGATGATTCTAACCTCCTATGTTCATTTCATCTCCTGATATTCCACTACAAATTTGGTTATTTGGCATGATCTTGGTGGTGGCATTTGAATGGTTTGTGTTTATGGCAAGACAGGTGTTCTTCATTCTCAGTGCATCACTTTGTTAGTTTGGTTTATTGTATTGCTTCTTCTTGCCCTATCTCCTTTGGAATTTTAGATTAGGTTTTTGGGTAAACCCTCACATTTTTATGTGTGCATCTGAACAGAGGAATGAACCGACCTTCATCCCGATATCTTCCCGATGTAATGTCCACACTGGGAAAAGGCCCATGTTATGCAATCGCACTTGAGAGTCTCAACCATGAGTTGTGACATTAAAGGGTGTAGTGAGTACACATCAATAGTTTTAGCACACCCCGGTGGGACCACAGAGGTCATTCCACAATATTGAGGAATTTCATGACATTTGGACTTCGAAAATTGAAGGTTTACAAGTTTGCATGTTTTTTTCACCTCCAAGGCCTGAATTCCCAAAATCAATTTCAAGGACTTGACTTGCCTCCAAACAAGTCAACATTCACCCGTTGAGAGATTTGGGGATAAATGCTTCAAAAGGGTCTTATACTTTGCCTTGCACCGAACCTAAGTTTTGGTTTTACTTTAGGGCTTAGTGTTTCCAAAAGGCCTGATAAACCAAATGTAGAAACGTACTTCCGGGTCCTTCAAATTTTACATTCTATTTTTTCTATTGTCACGGTTTGGTGTTGTACTGGTAGAATCAAGCCTTTTGAGGAATCATTCTTAACACATCTGGTGACTGCAAAGGGATAGAATCATTGGCGTATAGCAGCAAGGTTGCCCAGGTACATGAAGAAGATTTTGAACAGGTCTGATACTCAAGCAGAAGGGTTATTTGTCTACTTGCCAGCTATCACCAGGTAGAGGAAGGAGAGGAAGACGACCATACAAAATCACCATCTCCACCTAACGGTTACAACCCTCCAATGGTGACCTTTTATCTAATCGAAAAGGGTTCTCAGGCCAATCGAATGGGCAACAAAAACCCTTTTGTAACTCACTGGCAAAGCCCACTTCCCGCAATGCAAAAGAATCAGTTCCCCTGCAGCATTGAAGAACATTCTTTTTCACTTGGAGAAATAATACACTCCTGGTGATATGTCAAAGACATTGCAACAGTGTGCAATCATGAGATAAATGAAATAGATGTTACTGTCAAAATGTTGGAGTCTTCGTTACAAAGGGAAGGCATTGCCAATGGTTTGAGGAGCCTTGGAGATGGTTCATATAAACATTGGAATAATTATGCATAGTTCTCCATGGAAGTTTGGAGACAAGGGAGAAGAAGAAGAAAAATTTGTCTTAATAGAACAATTGACAAGATCAAAGAGCGCTCCCAATGAGTGCTTACTGACTGCAACTTTTCATATGTCAAAAGGTCTTGGGATAGGATTCCAGTGGCCATAGCCAACAGATGAGGTGTTTTTGCTAATTATCGTAAGGTTTGAATTCTGAGATGTTCTATGTTAATTCAATCTATGGGAGGCCAAAACCTTACCTGCTGCTTATAGCATTCCATTAGGGCTAAAAAAAATGTCTTATTCAGCTGAAGCTGGCTCTAGGCCTCCCATGCCCTTGTATCCAAAACGTAAAAATCCAAGCACTAGCTAGTCAAGCACCCACTTTGTCATTCCCACTCCTAGAAACAAAGTTCAAATGAATGAAACTTCACTTTTATCGGAGTGATTCAAATGCACTCCAAGAGGTGGTATGAAACCATTGTAAACATTGGGGAATGAGCGGGTTACACTCAGAGCCAGCGGACCAAAGATTTAGACCTTC
>CM034148.1:188456006-188476339 GCA_019776745.2 Taxus chinensis
ATCAGTGGGGCAATGGGGGGGGGGAAGTGATGGTTGGTACGATGATATTTACCGCTGAATCTTGAAGGTTACCAAGGGTGCTCTGTGGTTGCAAGGGTAAGAAGAGTTGGAACCTTGTATTTAACCATTGATAGTACTAATGATTGTACAATCTGGTGGATTAAAATGTAGATACAACATTAGGGCACTAAGGCTCCGTCATAGGCCATAAGGGCATGGACATAATAAAGATGGATTTTCCTAGGTATAAAGAAACAGTTGGATTTCTATGAGAACTACATATATGTGAAACAAAAGCAAGTAAAGGTTCTCAAGGTTGGACCTACGAGAAAGAGAAAGATAGTATGTGAGCTGGTACATTCTGAGTGTGGGCGGCCAACTAAGGGTTCATCTCTTAGGGATTCAAGTTATTAGTACCTTTATTGATGATGCAAGAAGGAAAGTTGGGTATATTATATTAGAAAAAATATGATTGTTTTGACACTTTTGTTAAAGGGAAGACTTGGTAGAGAATGAAAAACGGTCTTAAGTTAAAAATGTCGTAGGTCAGATAATGAGGGAGTATTGCAGCAACTAATTTGATGATTATTGTCTAAGAATGGAATCCGTAGAAAAGATAGTTCCAAGAACCTGCAATAGAATGGTGGTGTCAGAAAGAAGGAACGAAACATATGGGAATGTGCAGGCGATGAGGATACCTGCAGGAGTGCCTCTTTATTTTTGGTCAGAAGCGGTGAGCACAATTATGTACTTAATAAACAAAGAACCCCTAAAGTGCCTTGGATGAGGAAGGAATACCTAAGGCGCTTGGCTACGGTAAGAAATTTGATTACCATTTCTAAGTCTTTGGATAGCGGGTTTTTGTCATATTGACAGGATGATAGGACCAAATAGAGGCTTAAATCAGAAAAATGACTTTCTTGGTTATGGTGGTGATGACTTTGGTTTAATGTTGGAGGATTAAGGAGAAGAAAATCATTAGTCTAGGGATTGTGGTATTGAATGAGAAGAAAGTCATGTATAAGCAACAGTTGCAGGAAAATAGGGAAGAATCACGAAAGAATATGAAGTGGTTAGAGGATCATCCTGACGGGATAGTCACCCAGGAATCAGTTCAAGAACATACTCAAACAGGAACCCCAACTCCTATCGTGAGGAGGTCTGTTATGGTAGAAAAGACATGAATGTTTTTCTCCTTCTCTGTATTGTTATGACTCATTGACAGTGGAGAGCCAGAAGTATTGATGAAGCAATGCAAGTAGATGCGAGAAGAAGTGGGAGCAGCATGGATGAGGAGCCATAGTTCTCATGAAAGAAACCAGGACTTGCGGATTTGGTGAATTTACGAGAAGGAAAAAGAGCATTGCAGAACAGTGGGTGTACCGATGGTTAAGAGGGAAGTAGGAGGAAGAAAGATTATAAGGCCTGGTTGGTGTCAAGGGTTTTGACATAAACAAGGAATCAGATTTTGATGAGGATTTTTTCTCCTATAGGTTAAAAAAATGACTTCTATTAGAACTATTCTTGGAATAGTGGCAAGAGAAGACTTGCACTTAGAACAGTTCAGAAGTAAAGACTAATTTCTCCATGGTGATTGATTTGGAGGAGGAGCTATATATGCAGCATCCAGAAGGATATGAAGTCAAAGTTAAGAGAAGATGGTTGCAAAACTAAAGAAGAGCTTATATGGCCTTAAACACGCTCCCTTTCAATGGTATAAGAACTTTGATGCTTCATGATGGATCAAGTTATATCCGATGTCCCTTCGGACCATTGCATTTATCCAAAAAGAGGTGAGGAGGGAACAACAGGACTCAAACAGGCTAAAGTGAATCCTTTTGATATGAGGATTTGGGGGTAGCCAGACAAATCCATGGTATAGGATAACTACCGGATAGGAAGGAACATACGCGAATTATCTCAAGAAGAGTCATTAGAAAGGTATTGGACAGGTGTAACATGCAACCTGCTAACCCAGTTTGGAATCCTGTGGCAAGGTCCATTTTTTAGCTACAAAGGCGGAAGTTCCAAATATGGGCAAAGAAATAACAAGATGTCCCCAAGTACCTTACTCAATGCAGTGGTTGGGGGAGTTTTGATGTATTGCTGATGGTGGTGCCTAGGCTTGATATGATTCATGCAGTGTGAATTGTGAGTATATTTTATGAGTGATCTAGTAAGACATTGGCCAAGTAGTAAAGTGGATCCTTATATTTTAAGGGACCATGGGGATGGTTGGTGCTACAATGGATCCGACACAACCACTTTACATGGCGATGTAGATTCAGATATGGAAATGGAGTGTATAAGACAGTAGGAGAGCCGAAAGGTTATATTTCATTGTAGTGGGACAACAGTACCTAGATCATGGACACATAAGATTGGGATTTTTCAACCACGAAGGGTTAGTATGTTTCTTGGCCATAGAGAAAGGAAAAGCCATGATTTGGGTTACAAACAATTATTGAGGTTTAAGGGCATAAGAGGCTGAATATAGTTGCATAGTGATAGGTTAGAACTCTATAACCCTCGCTAAAAACTTCTTCTTTCCACTCCAGGACGAAGCATATATAGTTAAAGGTACCATTTATTAGGAAAAATTTGAAGGAAGAGAAGTTGAAGCTGGAGAAGATTCATACCAGTCAGAATCCTACATATATGATGACCCAGGTGGTCACAAGGGAAAAAACTGAAGCTATGTTCAGCTTTGGTTGGGTCTTCACATAAACTAGTGAAGTGTTGAGTAAACTTGCTCAGAGGAAAATCAGTCTCCAAGTGGGAGATTGTTAAGTTATGGAGCCTATTTTCATATATGGAAATGTTGAAGACTGTACACTAATAGTATTGTACATGTTTCATGTACACTAATAGTATTGTACATTTTTTTGTGCGTAAATTGTTTTTTTTCTCGAAAAAATGCAAACGATATATCAGGAAATGTGCTCTTCTCATATGGGTGAGATTTTTGACCCATAGTTTTGTGGGTTGGTTTTGGCCCATGGTTTTGATACCCACGGTATTGTAAAACTACTTAAGCAATTTCCTATTTATGCGCTTTTGTGCATATGGTAGGGTAGCAGTGTGTATTGCAAATGTGTGTGGAATTCAGGTGTGAATTCTATAGAGTTTGTTGAGCAGGCTCGAAATAGATCTTGTTTTTGTATTGAGAGGAGCGTGAGCTTATAATAAAATCTGAGGTAGTAATTCTTGGTGGATATAGCCCAAATTGGGTGAACCACGTTAAATGTTGTCTCTTGTATTGTTATTTTATTACTCTTAAATTAATATGTCATATCTATAATAGTTTTCTTCATATTAGTTTCTATTGTTGCGATTCTCTATGGATTGTTTCCGCATATTTATCCCTTATATCCTGACACTTGGACATAGAGAAAATGGGGGGTTTGATTCAGTACGGGAGCTTGCATTTAAAGATTGGCCAAATAGGTTGCAGGCAGGCTCGACAATGGTGATGATGCCGAAGACAAAAAATTGAAGGAGGCCTGAAATCGAGCTAAGTAAAATTTGAACTCTGAAGTCTAAATTTTGGACTTCAGAGGTTTTAGATTTTAGAGTATTTTGCACACCAAGCAGGGAAAAACAAAAAAAGGCATAAAAAACCTGAAAACCCAAAGTCTGAAATGTTTCAGGGGTTTTTGGGGTCAACAACCCTTTATGGGTAACGCGTCTTGAATGGAATTTGTGATTTGACCTCCAAAAGTAGACTTTTGGACTTCAAGAATTTTTAGAGGTTCGGGATCTTTTCCCGAAAAAAAATGCAAAAACTTAGAATAATGCCCAAAATCCCGCAAAATTACGAAGTCTGAAAGGTTTTTCGTGTTTCAATGGTCAAACGTGAATTTAGGGTGCAACGTGGTGGGATGTTCAGACTTTCGAAGATGTCGGATTTCAGAACTTTGGAGGGTGCCCTAGTTTTGAGGTTTGAGTTTTGGAGTTTCGGACTCTCAAGCTGATTTATAGTGATACTTCCCACGACTCCAAGCAACAATGGCCTAAAGTTCTTGAATTCTGAAGGTCTAAATTTTTGGATTTCGAATGTTGGCAAGGCATTTTAGAATTTGAAAAAATAGAGCAAACCACACGCAGTTAATGCACTATGACACCCCAATCTGTAAATGGCCATAAATTTTTACTGGTAGCTCAGATTTACACAACAAAGGACTATTTGGAAAGGACTTTTTGGAAATGACTTTAAGTGAGACCTAAGTTATTCAAAATGAAGAAATACAGTCTGTCATTTTTAGAGGATGTTCCAGGTTTCTCACCTACCACAATGATAAAGTATGGGCTTCCTTTATTTCCCCAACAAGGCATAGTACATGGAGGTATGGGTTTTACAGTGGCACCCATATTTTTGCAAGGAAGCTTAATGCATTTTAGGATAGGTTGAAGCAACATTTCGACTTATTCCCTCTCTCCACTTATCTCATTCTTGATATATATTGTAAGAATGGTCATTTTCTAAGGTGGGATCATTTTTCTTTGGCAACCCTCCTATCTTCTCTTGTCTATAAGTGAATTTGTGCAGTTCAAACCTCCAATTCAAGCCGTAATGCATGTTTCTGAGTCTTGGCCATTGTAATGCACTGTATCAAATATTTGGAGTGATAGTACAAGTCTATGGATGATTTTGAACCCTCTCTTGTGTTCATTTATTTCTTTTGATATCTCATTCCAATATTGGTTATCTCTTCATTGATATTGTATTACATGTTTAATGGTTTATGTTTAATGGTTAGTGGATTCTCATCAGTGGATTAATCTATGGTTTATTTTCATCCTCATTAATCTGTTTTGGTTTATATCTCCATGCAAAGCAGTTGTTTAACATTCCTTATGGTGCATCACCTTTCTTAGTTTAGGTTTAATTTCTTGTAATCTCTTTAACCCTGTCTCCTTGGATAGTTAGAGTAGATTTTAGGATAGATCCTCTACAATCTGGATGTGTGCATCAGAATAGAGGAATACGAACCAGCCTTCATCTGGAGATATTTTTTGTTTGCGAAGTCCCACACTCTTAGAAAATATCCATGTTATGCAATCAAAATGAAATTTTTAATCTATTGAGTTGTAAACAATCAGAGGTATTGTGACTACTCATCAACAATTTTCTCCTCTCTCTCAAAGTCTCATCTCCATTACCTTGTTAGTTTTGTAAAAATGTATTAAATCAAATAATTCAAATATCTATCAATTATATGATAAATGTTGACATAAAACCCTGACAGGATTTACAATTTTAAGAAATTTGATCTTATTTAAGGATTTACACAGAAAATACACCACATCCAATTTAAGAACATAAACACAAAGGAAATCATACAATAGATTTCATCCCAAACTCCACTCTTTATTTAGTTATCAATAATAATTACAATTGAAATACATGTATATTCTTCTCATTTTTTCTAAAAATATCTACATTCGTATACAAAATATCTCAAAAGGACACTCACACATATGTCTCTTGTGACGCACCCTTATACAAAAGGTTAATTACAATAAATATATAAAACTCAATACATTCAAAAATTCACTTCCTTTCACTCGTGCCTCTGTCAGCTTATGTCCCATACTGGTTTGGTTTTTCTGCAATATGTGGCTTATGTCGGCTTCCATGGCTCTTTCAAGTGTAACATGGATTTATCCAGTCTCTCATGACTTCCTCCATATATCACAGCTTTATTGATCTTTTCAAGGCTTTGTCTAGTTAACCATGGCTTCTTCCTTTTCGTGTGGCTTTGTTCTTTATCTCGAGGATTTCCTCTATCCTTCGAGGCTATTTATTAGCTTTGGCGGGTATTTCCTTAACTCTTTCTTATCCAAAACTTGATGAAGAACCTTGTAAACAACATCCCCCCTCTAGAACTTTGTCTTATCCTCGAGATAACTAAAACTTATGAGGAACTCTCTTCTTTTCTCCAAAAAGTTTCTTAGAAAAAAACCATCTTATATAGGCATCTACTAGAGGAACTTAGATGTTTAGCGTAAGGAAGGATTCCCTTGCTTGAATCACTGGAATGGATTTATCGGATGCCAAATTATAGAGGCATCAACCTCACTAGAAGTTATACATCTATTTTGATGATTAGATTTTTTGATGATATAGATATATGTATGTATGTATGTATGTATCTAGATATATATATATATTAGATGTGTTTCCAGCCATTGCTCTGCCTCCTCTAAAATTTTTGGTGCTTCTTGTTCTTGTGGGTGTATTGGTGATGGATTATCGTCTTCTTCTTATTTTGACCCTAAAATTTCTTCTGTGTTTCGATTTTTGGATCTTCTTCTTTTTCTATGTTTTCCATGACTTGTATTAACTTCGCTTTTTTGTTAAATATTTTTAGCATATGACAGTAGCAGGGGGATCATTTATTTTATATGTATTAGGTACTCTTCGACTTGATTATGGTTTTCATGATTGTACTAAATATTTTTTTGATATTCTTCAAATGTTTCCTCAATAACTTCATTAAAATTTGATGCTAGTAATTATTCTAAGGTATATTCTGAGTGGGTTGTAAGAATATATAATGTAATTTGGGAACTCACACCATGGACACCACTCTCCCTATTAGTACTATAAATTTTCAAAAAAATGGCTTTGGCAGCATACCTCAAAGTAGGGTTAGAAATATTAATGATTTAGATGCCTCATTTGTAAGTTGTGATGCCCATCACCCTTGTTGTATCCTTCCTTGGGGATTTATTCTTTGTTAGCCCAGAATATCCCACTACCCATAGCCCAGTAACCCTAGCCATCACTTCCATATGAATTTGGTATGATTGATCCAAATAGAGCATCTGATTGTGTAGATGGTTAAGGAGAACTTTAATTTCCCTATATGCACTAGAGAAGTAGAAAATTCAACTCCATGCATCAATTTTTAATTCCAAAATTAATTTTACATTCTTTTTTATACTCATCTTGGTCGGTATCTGAATTCGTAAATATTAATAATTCCCTATCTAATTCAAGTTCGGTGTGGTGATAGATATAAATGGGCGAATGAATGTACTTATCCAAATCCCTTGTATCTGTAACTTTGAATGGAATATGTAAAAATGGGACCTTTGGATTGTGCTTATATGCCTTTGTAGAATGCTTGAGGAATTTCACCCTTGGAAGCTCTGTTTGTGTGACTTCGACTGGATTATTCATCTCCTCTTCTAAATTGTCCCTAGTTTTCCCCTAGCTTCTATTTTTTTTATCTTTCACTTTATGAACTCCTTGCTTGCTTATTTTTATTTTAACACCTTAGGTTTTTTTAATCGGTCTTTAATATAGCTTTTATTTCTACCTGCAACATTTATTATCTTCTTTGTGGGTCAACTTTTTCTTTATTTCATAGCTTCTTATTTGTTTCACAAGTTTGCTTGTTATGCGGTTTGTACATGGCTTTTCCTTTCTTCGCTTCACATTTTTATTCCCTTTTCCTTTGTTTCTCGATTGACCCCTCTTATTCCTTCCACATTTGTTTCCCTTTCATTCTTTTCTCTATTCTCCTCTATTTTCTTACTCCACATCTTTCCTCAATTTCTTTGTGCATGGCTTTCTTCACGTTCTTTGTTATGTAGATTTTTTCAATTTCTTTATGTCGTTTTTTCATTTTTTTTATACTTTATTCCATGGGTATGCTCCCTCAATGGCTCTACCTTATATTTATTACACCATTATTCTTCCTTTGTGGATCATTCCTCTTTTCTTTTTTTATTTAAAGTAAGGACACCCTTGTGGGTTTTAATCATACCCCTCATCTTACCTGTTGAATTGCCAGTTTTTAAATAAGTCGGTATTATTTTTATTACGTGTGTATTTCTTGTCTTTAGTTTATTATTTCTCCTCATATTTTTTTTCTAAGGGTTGAAATTCCCTTGCAGTTTTTCATCCTACCACTTAACCTACCTACCAAATTGTCGATTTTCAGATAGATCGGGTTTTTTTTTAGCTAATTCACATATATTTTGAGTCTCACCCCCATTCACATATCCAAGGAGTTATTTGAATTGAAAGGTTTGTATATTTTTTTCTCTAGAATGAAACATCTCCTTAATAATGTATAGTCCTAGCCATCTTACCTTAAATTTTCCTAGGTGCTTATACTTGTTATCATATAGGAGTACTTGATCTCCAACATCAAACTATTTTCTTTTAATCTGGTGGTCATGCCATGACTTTTATCTTATTTTCTCCTAATTCTGGTTATACATGGCTATCAACCTCTTTTCATGTAGTTTTTCTAGTTCTATTAGCCTCTCATGGAGTGAATCATCATAAGTAATTTTGAATGCCATTCCTATCTTCAAACTTGGATGCATAAACTCTATATGGACCATGGATTCTATTCCATATACTAATATGAATGGGGAGTATTTTTGTGACCCTCTTATAGTTTGTATAGTATGCCCATAGGGTGGCTTGGATTTTTAAACCCCAATATGGAGTTTGTAATGAACAAATTTTGGTTAATACCTTCTCAAATACTTTGTTGAATACCTATGTTGTTACATTGACTTGGGGATGGTATGGAGTGCTTATGTTATGGTTGATCATAAAACCACTCAATATTTCTTAGATAGTTTCATTCAAAAAATATTTTCCTTGGTCACTAGCAATGCTCAAGGGACATACAAACCTTGTAATGATGTTCTCATATTATTATGTGCCAGTTATGATAAATATTTCTTGGGAATGTTTTTCGGCTGGTTTGATAGGTCCGATGAAATCAATGGCTCATTTTTCAAATAGAACTAAATCCAAAATAGGTCATAGTGGCATCTCATCCCTTGCATTTGGATTTCCTATTCTCTGACATATGTCATAAGACCTATCATGTTTATGTTAATCTTTAAAAAGTGTAGGCAAACATATATCATCCATCATTACTTTTTTTGTTGTTTTCTCTCCTCCATTGTGACCTCATACCTTCATGTGATTTGATCAAGATATTCTTCCTCTCATGATCTAGAACTACCCTTCTACGGACATAATCTTGTCCATATTTGTATAACTATCCTTGAATCATTGTAAATGGGAATTCCCTACTTAACAAAATTCTTTTCTGTTGATGAGTATAGTTACTTAGAAATTCTCTTATATGAAACAATTGTGAAATTTCATCAAATTATTTGGGCGTGGATTCAATATTGAATAAATTAGAATTTGTAAAATCATCATAGATGGGCCCCTCATCTTGTCCTATTTCAATTTTTTATAAATAATTCGGACCGTTGTTTAGTTTCCCAAGTTTTACTTCCGTAATGAAATAAAATTCCTAGAAAAGCATGAGCCATCTACATAATCTCCCCTGCAAAACTGGTCTATTCAATAGATATGTTAAAGGCTCATAATAAGTATAAAATATAAAGGAAGTGGCTATTAAGTATTTTCTATATTTTATCAAGGCATAAATCATACTTAGCACTTCCCTTTTTATTGTGGTATTCTTCCTTTCTACCTTAGCCAACTTCATACTAGAAAATGTTATAGGATGATTCATATTATATCTAGGCTATGTCAAGACAGGTCCAATTTCTATCCTAGATGCATCCACATGAACATGGAAGGGCACCTTCCCATCAGGGAAAATCATGATGGGTGCATGTAAAAAATTTTCTTTTAAGATTTCAAATGAATCCACACTTTCTTTAGACCAAGGGATTTGTTTGTTTGTTCTTTTATTCAATAATTATTCTAGTGGGGTAGTTATCTCTTCATAGTTCATGATGAAATTTCTATGATAACCAATTTAACCAAAAATTTTCTACATCTCTTTCTGTTTTTTTGGTTGTGGAATATTAACAATCACAAAATGTTATAGGTTATCAATCAATAGAGATTCCTTACAAACTATGTGCCCAGGTTACATGCCAAATGGATTCAAGAATATGCATTTCTTTAAATTCAATGATATCTGTAATGTTTTGCATCTTTGAAACATTTTCCTTAATACTTGTATATGGTTCTTCAGCAGTCTATAAATTGTCTAGTCATCAAGATAGATCTCTAAGAAATCATGAATGAAATATTTGAACATGTTAATCATGATTTCACTGAACACTTTTGGTGCGTTATTAATCCCAATTGGCATAACCGTATTCATAAATGATCCCCATTCTATGGAAAATTTGGTTTTGGGCTGCTCCTATGGGGTAATTTTTACCTAGTAGTAACCTGAGAAAACATCTGTAAATGAATATACCTTTCTACCAGCCACATATTCCAATTCTTCTTATGTAAAAGGGGTGGGGAAAGGATCATGCACACATTATTTATTTAGCTCCCTATAATCTACACATATGAAAATCTCTCCATTCTTCTTGTTTTCAATTACAATGGGACTGATCCATTTTGAATCATTAACGGGTTTATTAATCCCAACATTTAACATTTTTTCAATTTTTTTATTTCACCTTCACCATAAAATTAGGATTCAATCTATATGGTATTTTATTCATTGGCTCAAATCCATCCTTAATTTGAATTTTCATCATTCCTTCCTCCTATTTTATTCCCTTCAGCTCTTTGAATTCTATAGGAAAAATATCCTTCAATTCTTGTCGTAATTCTAATACCTTGGAAACTTCTTCCTCCGACCAATAGTGTCCAAAATTGGAAAATTCCTCATCTCCATTCATCCCAATTTTTTCATTTCTAATTTTTAAGGGCTGATAATAATATTTGTCCCCTTCTTCTATTTTCTCTACTACTTTTCTTTCATCCTCTATGACCTTATATCTCAAATTCTCTAGTTTATCCTCTATGTCTTGTTTTTCGATAGTAAAAAATCGTGCCATTTTTGGAATCTCAATTGAAATTTCTTATGGCTTAAAAACATTAAGATCTATTTCCTCCTCTACTTCTTAATATTAATTTGTTGTTTCATCTGGAGTTAAAAATAGGAAAGTTTGAATCTTTTGTAATTCCATCAAGACATTGAAATCCACATAATAAAAATTAAAGGTATGGAAAAATTATTTAACTATCTGATCTAAATCTCTAATCTCAATTGAAATTTCTTGCAGCTTAAAAATATTAGGCTTTGTTTCCTCTACTTCTGAATATTAATTTGTTTCTTCATCCAGTGTTAAAAATAAAAAGTTTGAATATTTTTTAATGCCATCGAGAAATTGAAATCCGCATACTCAAAATTAAAGGTATGGAAAAATTATTTAACTATCTGATCCAAATCTCTAATATCCCATCTAATTTTTTTGTGTATACCATGATCGTGGTATGAGACCTAGGGTCCATACGAACAATTGAATCTATAGCAAGGGAGTAATCTCCCCGCATAGTCAGTAATGTTGTTTACAAACTTGAATATGCTTCTATGGATCAGTTCACCTATGTATTCAAGAATTGTGGCATAATATCCTTCTTTTTTCATATATCTAGATTTTAGCAATGTTGTTACTGAGTTTTTCTGAGATAGATTAGGATTATGTATCACCCACCAACCCGTAGCATTTACAATCAGGGTATCATAAAACACTTACATTCTTGCATTCTTGTTGGGAAATATTCTTTCAATGATTTTAATATAGCCCTCTAGATCCCTAAATATTGAATACTTTGGATGGTTTTAGAGGGATGTTCCATGGATCATTTTGTACACTCTTTTGATTAGAATTTATTTTAAATATTCTTTCTCCATGGAAAATATATCTTGAGATCTCATAAAGATATCATGTTCTTCTTCTTCTTGTCCAGAATAATATCCATCTCCTTCTTCAAATGTGTCTTGAGAGGGCACAATAATGTCATCCATGGTATTATACATGTCTTCTAGTGTGATAAATCTAGGTGGTATTCTTCTCACGTAGTGTAATTTTCAAGTTCTCCACTATGGAAACCCATGTATCCAAGCTTCTACCACATTATCAGAAATTTCAGTGGTATCTTCTCATTTAACTGAAATATCACCATCCGAGTTTGGTTTAAACTCTTTGTCAATTTTAGAGAATTTATTCAATGTATATACCTCTTGTATTTCATCATAATCTTAACCTTATGTGTCAAGCCATATTTCCTTTACCCATGTGGCACTAATTCCTGCATGTAAAGGTACATGAAAACATATACCATCCGCATTTAATGTCACTTCTTGTTCCTCAAAATTTAGTGTTCCATCATAGTCTACGAGCTATTATAGGGTTAGGATGGTGTTGTATGAAGGATTCTTGGCCACATTTTCAACTAATTCAAATTTTACCATGTTCTTTATTCCCATTAATATTACTACTACATTCTTCAGTACTCCTAGTCATTTTCTTGACGATCCATCTGCTAACCCGATAAAATATCTCATGGGTTCTAATGTAGGTCTCCCAAGCATCTCCCGCGCTGAGATAAAGTAATATTTTTGTAATGGTGGTATCAAAGATATCAAGCTCTAAGTAAATGGTGGACTTGTGCTATGTTCTTTGAGTATGAAGTATGTTTCTTTTCTTTTCACTATGTCCTTCTTCAATTTCGCGGATGTGAAAAATCATTTCTTCTTTGTTCTAATACTTGATGAATTGTTTCAATTTGTCTATAAAACCATGATTGATTGTTAATTTAGCTAGTTCCTTTAAATAAAGGATCTCTTCTTCTAAAAAATAGTTTTTCTCTCTTTCTTCCATGGTTTGTGCTTCCTTTACAACTACTCTACTCTTTTCAATTTCTTCTAAGTGCAAAACTTCCCTAATTTCTTTATCATTGCAATCCTCTTCATCAAAAGAATGGCGTTCTTATGGAATCCTTATATATTTTTTATTTTTAGGTGCCACCTCATTCTTGGTGGCATTTTATGTCGTAAAAAATACTCCATATTGAGTTTCTTCAGTACCATTTCCTACTTTTTTATGCTATCCTTCTCATATAACTTTATTTCTTTCTTGAAGTAGAGGCCCTTTCTGATTTATCTCTTTCTATGGTCTCTTCATCCAAAGGGATTCTGGTGATGTTTTATAATTTTATCTGAGCATATACTCCTAAATATTCTAACTTCATTTCTTCGCTTAATTAGAATTGGGAGGCTTTAGGAAAATAAGATACTTCATGTCCTTTCTCATAGAAAAATTTGCAAGGATCAGGTTCTGTACAGTTTCTTGTAAGGTGCCCATCTTGTCAACATTTATAATAATTCATGGGCCTTTTGGCCATATATATACCTCCTTGGTTATCTCTATAACCCCCATGGTAACCACGATGATTGTAACCTTGATATCCTCTACCTCTATGGTAGTTATCATAACTACATCTGTATCCACGTTGATATCTACCTTTGAAACCTCCTCTACATTTGCATCGGTACCTTGGTAGTTCTTGTTATAGCTATCCCCCTGATATCCTCAATACTAAGGTCTATCAAATTGATGATTTGAATGCCATGGTGCAGTTATTATTGGTTACAAAGCTCGTGTGTTTACTATAACCATCTGCAGTCGAGTAGGGGAAGGGTTTGGTGTTACATTCTATCTAGCATCCATTGCTCTGCTAGTAGCATAGTATTTCAAGTCATCCAATGCATCAAAGGAGAGGAAATTATGATGATAATGATTAGACAATCCACAAGCAATACAATAAATCAATTAATACTTACGAGGTATTACTTCTACTAAAGGATAAGTGTCTTATGTTTGTTGGTTCTGAATTCTACAAATACCACACCATGTCCTTTATGATGGTGTTACCTTACTAGAGGATGCTTTTTGTGATGAGTGTAGTCTTACTATAGCTGTTATTTTTGCATTTTAAAAATGTTCACATTTGATTGTACTATGACCTTTGGTACAACATACCATGCACCATATCTTTTGCATCATATTGATCTTTGGCAGTGAAATATTTCTTATTCCTTCAATCTTCTGAATCTCCTGCTATAATTTTAACTTGTTTATTTCTAATTGTACCCTTTCTAGCTCAGTATTTAATGAGCTTTCCCCCTCTCCTCTTCATGGTTGGGCTTCCCATTTAATTTCCATATCAATTAAATATAATAATGCTTTAATTTTTTGCGAATCTAATTCTACTCTATGGTAGGGAAGTACCCCTGAGGTGAACCATTCAATCCTCTGTTTATCTGTTAGGGGATCTTCAAATTTTATAGTAACATTATTAAATATATGACTAAATTTTTTCATTCATTCCCCCTCTTTCTGTACAATATCTCTCATCTTTCTTAATCCTTCTTCCTGTGCTTCTAGAAAATGAAAGTTTTTTTAAAAATATTTTTCAATGTCAACCAATGGTTTTGCTCTGAAATATAGTTCATCATCTCTTAATGTGTATACAAAATATTGTAGCTTAGTAGATTTATTTTTGGTATTATTGTTTTTCTAGTAAGCTTCTAATAGAAATAAATGTTCTAGGGCATTGGTGAAGTCCTTGTAAAAAATTGGCAATTTGATTTTCTAATCCATTGTTGATTGGGTTTTGGCTTCTCTTTCTGGTTATGAACTGTTTCTGAATTATTCTTTCTTCCCTTATCTCTACTCAATTCAATATCAAAATGGAGTTCTCTTAATAGTTCTTGAAATCCTCTTACTATATCTTGTCTTTTCTAACTCTCTTCTCACAATGTTTGATACCTTTACTCCCAACTTGTTCCTTTTCCAACATTCTCAACTGATGTGTTAAGCGGCACATGGAATGGCATCTTCTCTAGGGGGATCATTTCCTCTAGGAACGTGTGTTGGTTGGGGGGAATATATTTATTTTGTGACTTTTCATAACTAATATTTTCTGTAACTACCTTCCTATCTTTCTTATTTATGAATCTATTACTATCTTCTAATCCCTCATCGCGCTTTCTCTTTGTATTATGTTTTTATTCATTTTTATCTCTTTCCTCATTTTTTTCTTGTATATTTTATCTCTTTTCTTTTTCTTGTTTATATTATTTTTATTTCTTCTTCTTTATCCTCCTCATCTACTATTTTTATTTTCTGTCTAAATTGTTTAAGTAATTCCTTCATTATGGTGACTTCTTATTCTTCTTCACCTCTTTCCTTAATCATTAATAGGGTTCTTAAATCATATTTGGTCTACCATTCTACTTCTAATACCTTTTTAAATGTTGGTTCTAAACCTCCTACTAATTGATGTAAATCCCTAATTAAGATTGTTTGTCTCGTTATTTCCTTATCAACTGGAATATCTATAGCTTATTGAACCACAGGATTTTGTGGGGTAATAAAACCTTATTGGTATTAGAAAGAAAAAGTTATTATAGCTAGACTTGATGCATCTACCTCCACTTCTGGGTAAGACAATTGTTGGCCTCCACTTCATGTGGGTGAATCTTCTTTCTCTATTTTCTTAACTTTAACCAAATTTTCCTTACTCTCATTCATTTTCTTATCTCGATCTTCTCGTGTTATCCTTTTTTTTTCCAAATATTTCTCTACTTCTTTCCTTTCCATGGATATCCTCTCTCTCTCTTTCATCCTCCTCATTCTAGTTACTCTTTTTAATTTAACTTCCCTTAATTTTCTTAATCTCCTCTTTTTCAACTATCTAATTTTGTCTTTTTCTTTTTCCCTACGTCATCCTATTTCTTCCACCCCAATCAACACCACATTAATTTTAATAATTCTTGACTATTGGATCTCCCCTCTTCATGTATGTCATCTCGTGGTGCATGTCCCCCTAAAGGAACTTTTTCGCATCCATAATTAATACCTTTTCTATCATTAAAACTTTAATTTAGAATGGAACTGGCTGAAGATATCGACAACGAGCTTCGATTAGAACTTCTTGTTTCTTTTTATTGAATTTGTTCCAACCTTGAATTTCCCACATAATTATGTAGGAATCTAGAGTATTTTTGTACCAGTAATTGATCACTCTGGTCCAGGGTTCATCAATATATTTTACTATTGTTAATTTTTCTATAGTCCACTGAAGCGTTTGTCTTAAATACATCCAAGACCATTATGTCCTTTTTTCATGTGGTAATAAACAGGGCCACAAATTATGTGGGAACTAGGCCATAAATTATTCTCCATACTCTCCAAAAATTCCTACCTCTAATGATTTATAATTTATCTTCTGCATTTCTTATTATCCTTTTATGAATATGTTGATCAGTTTCTCCCACAAGACAAATATTTATTATTATGTAGAAAATGTATTGCAAATAAATTTCCAATTGTTTTATTTTATTTTCTAGAGGGAATTATATCCACTCATTGGATTTAAAAAGATTTTTAAATTGAAATAGGGTAGGCATATTACTATAGTTTAATTAAATTATAGAACTTTGATATTTAAAAATTATAAAAATGAAACCGCCAAGAGTTACCATGTAACACCCATGAATACAATAATAAAAATACTAGAATAATTTTTTTTTGAATTATATTGCTAACTACACAACAACCCGAGGGCTTCAAGAAGAGAAACTCAACAACGAACAAGACACTTACATAAGTCATCGACTCACATAGACACACAACAACACTAGATACATGTCAATGCCACACTTTCCCCAATGAACTAATACTAGTAATGACCCCACCACAAGAAAGGGACCCAAGGATTGACAAACCCACAATACATCATTACCATGATTACATATTAGTTACGATTAAAATTGAAATAACATTATTGTAAAAGGATAATTTTATTCGTTTTCCACCTGTAGATTCTTAAATTCATTTCACATTCAACTTACAGTTTAACCATTTAATTTGGCTCTATATCTCTTACGATAATCTCCAAAACTTACAAAATTATTTGGCATATTTCAAATTACATACAAAGTTCTTAATTCACTCATTCTTATGCTAAGCTTATTTTTTTCAAACATTTATTCAATGTTTAAATTTTACGCTTACTACAGTAGTGAATCTGACGTGATGTCAAGACAAAAATATGAGGATTTGATGCATATTTAGATTCAAGATACCTTTTCCCAAAACATTTTTCGATCATGGTATTCTTGTTTGCCATTGTAGTTAAAATAGTTTAAAAAATTGTTGAGTCTATTCAAGATTTCAACATCAAGAAATTTTATTTAGATTTATATAAATATGTTTTTGTCTCAAAGTTTGATCACACCAAGGTAATTCATATTCTTTTTAACACAAGTAAATGTCTACTTGTGTTATAAGGACTCTAAGAGTGACATTATTTCTAACCTCGAGTCTCATTTTACTCTTAAATTCTTTACTCTAACATTGCACTATGGTCTCATTATAGGTGTCACTTTATAACGAATGATTTACAAAAGTACTTGTCTAATATCTTAAATAAGTACATGATTAGAAGCATTAGGACCATACACGAACCATAAGTGATTTGTTTTCAAATTGAGATCTCATGTCTCGCATTTCGTAATTCCGCATCATAAATTTCTTTTATTCTTAATGTCATAAACGACATAACAAGGAATTACGGAACCAAGTTTTCATTTTCCTGATCTCTCTTAAGTCAACATATTTCAAACAAATTTCATTTGCAAAGTGTTACTTATAAATTTCTACCCACTAGTTAACCTCTAAATCAGGCTATGGTTTTAGTTTAATTTCTATTACAATCATAGATCTAACACGCCATATAATAATCCGATTAAGTTGTCCGAACATATTTAAACCCCACCTTATAAATCCTCTACAAGAACCAAGATGCTATACTTTAGACTAGCTAGCCAAGGTAACACATTTAGTTGAGAGAGCAAAGAATCATTAACAAGAATTTAGTAATATTACAAATTTTCACTAAGCTCCAACTGTTCATCTGGATCCCACAAGAAATGCATTCGAAGAAGAAATTTAATTTCAATCTAACTTCATAAGAAATGTAGTCCACTAGGATACTAAGGAAGTGTTAGTTCTAACTTACTCTAGAATAATTTTTTACCATGTCATTCCTAACCATTAGGTTTATTGACGATGTGCTAAACCTACAAGCCATGACGAAAACTCAAAATTTTGGGCTCCCTTATTTACTTAACTAAAGGTTTCATAGAGTGCTAAGTTTTAGTTCATTATAACGCTTTTCAATTTTTTGGCTAAGAAAATCATTGAAAAGTTTAGATATGCACTATTTTCAAACTAATGTTGTCTGTTGTGATTAGATTATTTATTACATTTTCAAGGTAAATAATACAACCACAAATTATTATTACCATCGGAAATGCACTACAAGATATTAAATATTCAAATTCATTTAAAGATCTATATAAATAATATAGATATATATAATATATATAAATAAACCTGTTTTACCATATGTCAACTATGAATTAAAAAGACACATTTCCAAGTATCCCTAACACTCTAACATATCATACATAACACAAAAATTTTAAATATGAAACCTTTTCTGTAACATGGCATACATATGCATATAATACTGTACCATGGCCTATATAAATTTTATAATAACCCATTGAATTGCAACACACCCTTTTGCCATCTCCTTACATCCTATAACCAGTGAGAATGAAATCATGATAATCACAAACATGGCATATCCACCTAGATCTAGCATAATTAAAACATTTTTCATTTCAGAGTTTTTCAATTTAAATTTATTTAACATTGTTGGATTCGAAAATGGATTTTTTAGATACACATATTACTCCTTTCATTTCAAATTATTTTGTACCAACGTAGAGAGACGAGATGGGAATGATAGAGAAACAACGATTTTGCCTAAGAGTTCATTTTACACAATAGTCATATGATAGATTTTCAAAAAGTTATTTACAACTATCACAATTCTAGTGAAGAACCATTGAAATCATTCCTTTGTGTATGCCATTTAGCACTAATTTCTAGCACCCTTCAACTGCCAAGAAACACCCTTTTCTTCTAGATTCATTTCTCCTCTAACTGAGGGATGTCCGCTTTTTCATGTTCAACAAGCTTCTTCTTTTCCTTGGTTTCCTGTATTTTATCTGTGGCCTCTAAACAGGCCGTTTTGTTTTGTTGTGCCCTTTTTGTATTTATTATCCTTCTTTTTGGTATCCCCTGAGACCACATTCTTGAGGAATTTTTTTCAATCTGTTTACCTAATTGTGTTTCCTTGCAACTTTTTACATTTGTGGCCTCTTGCATCCTGTGACGACGGATGATTATAAAATTTTTGTCCTTTATGCTTCGTTGGATGTCCTAGTACCATGCTCCAACCGATTCCATTTTTGGACGCAGGTTATGAGGATTTTGCATGGTTGTGGATCTTGGCTTTAACCCCCATTCCTCACATGTCTTTGAATGTTCCTATGCATTTTCATAAACCAATGATTTTTTACTACTATCATGACAATCCTTGAGCACACATCCCCTTCTGTTAGATTCACGTGACAAATTGAGCTCCCTACCCCTACCTATGCTAATCATGGATGTTACTGGAGTTCAAGCACCCATCCTAGTAGAAGAGAGGTGATTTGATCTTAAGATTGTTGTTGTCCTGTCTATGAGGTTCATTCTTCTTAGTGAAGTTGTAGAACAGGAAATTCTCCTACCATTGTTACAATTTCTAAAATTTAAAATATAATGAATAGAAACTTTCTTTTCCCTGATTTTTTTTGTCCTTGCATCCTTTGTTGTGGGTTTGTTCACCTTATGGGAAATATCTCCTTTCCTCTTGAAATCTTCTTGATTTTCCTTTTGTAGAAACAGGAAATATAATCCTACCATTGTTACAATTTCTAAAATTTAAAAATATAATGAAATAGAACTTTCTTTTCCCTGAATTTGTTTTGTCCTTGCAATCCTTGTTGTGGGTTTGTTCACTTATGGGAAAATATCTCCTTTCCTCTGAAATCGTCTTTATTTTCTTTATCCGTTGTTGGTGTTAAAGTGGATAGCATAGATATATTTTTCCTCCTACCCCGCTAGCAATTGTGGTTTTCATGCTGAAGTAATGACATCCTACCATCATTAACAGCATTTTTGTGATTGAGTAACACGGTTATTAAGTTGGTTATATAGCTATTAATGTTTGTGGTGAAAGCAGTGTACCGTTCTGAACCTCGTGCTCTTCATATGAGCTTAGTTCTACTATTTGATTTTTTCTTCTGGATGTTTGAGCACAATGCCCATGGTTATGTCAAATTAATTTAGTGAAACCACTCAAATTGAATGTGATCTGGTTGGGAGAGAGACCTAGAGTTTTTTATAGAACTTAATCACCCTTTTTGAGTGATTACAATAAGTACGTAATGTCCATTGTCTCTTTTATGTGCACCACAGTGAGTGGGTGAATATGTCCAGGCCATTTCACTCCATGTCCTCTTTTTTCTCAGACTAGGTAATGGCGCCTTTCGATATTCATCATACCATAGGTTTTTTACAATACTTATCTGTGA